>QNGE01003036.1:0-85650 GCA_008508345.1 Paragonimus westermani | reverse complement strand
TGTGTTGTTTGCAAGGTGTAGGCACCTTGATGCTGAATGTTTGAATATGGACGTAGTCATTTTCAGTAGTTAGGTCCCTTCCCGTCCCCTTCTTTTTCCTTCTCTCCTATATATAGGGTTTGCTGTTTCTTCATGGTTGTGTGGCAGTTAAGCATTAGTGTTAACCACTGATGTATTGCTGTCTATGATGATGATGATGAGTTACTCACAGTGCATACTTAAGATGCTGATAGCACGATCTAACCAACGTTGATTTCGGTCGTTTTTTGTTCAAATTTGATTTAAAATTCAGGACAGCTAACTGATCGTACAACTTACCAAACTGAACTTCTAAATCAAACTGGCATTCTTACGACGTGGGCAGCAAAATAAGACGCTAGTGACAGTGCATGAAGCAAAATTTTTCCCATATTCACGAAGGAGAAGTTACAAACATGCCGTTCTGGATTACCTGAAAATTTGGGGGTACGGCTCTACAGGATTCAACAGATTGTTATTTTATTAAGTACATTCACTTATTTGTGGTACTGTCAGATTACACTTCGAACTCTGAGTGGACATTTTCCGAAAGATCATTCAATCCGTTTTCACGCTGCGAAATTTAATATTACATCTCCATTCTACAGAATGATTTGTGGTAGACTGACGTGAAACCATTAATTTCTAAGGAGATTTCACCGTTTTACCCATGTTGAAAACTCGCTTTCTTTGCACGCAGATGTGCACATTACTAGGTCAGTTTACATGCAGTAAGGTTCCATATATTATTAAATTTTTGGAGGACACTACATGGTCAAAACTGGGTTTTCAGAAATTTTACGTCACGCGGGTACACGGTGTAGTGGGTGCGGGTGTGTAACGGAGATTTAGTTGATTGTACATCGCTCACACTACATACTGAAGTATGTATAAATTTTCAGTCTTCCCCAACAAGAAGAAACCCGACTCATGATTCTTCTTGAAAGGGGTTGGTTGGAAAGTTTATCTGAATGCGAAAGCTGTGAGTATTCTTCAATTACAATAATGTGCATTTCAAATATGACATTCCAAATTATGAGCATTTGGGTCTTTCTCGTGCCGGACGTTCTCAACAGACAAACATTTTCCTAATTTCCCGAAATTGTCCATTATAATGAGCATACACAACATATAACTAATCAGGTGATGTTCAGCACATAAAAAATAAAGTTTACTGCAAGTGAGTACTATTATTGTCTGTAATCTTCTTTTGCCTGTTTGAGGGCGCCTACATGTTGCAAGCTGCTTTGTATGAAAGCTTTTACTTATTTGCTTGCTTAAGTTCCATATTCACAGATAGCACCTACCTCCTCCTCCGTCGGATAAAAACCAACCGCCCTCATAACGTAGGAAATCTCCGTGATGGGAATAGTCAGCGACGTCTGTCGAGTATCCAAACATTTCAATCCTTGTGTTCGCAGCATTGAATAGTAGTAATAGTCTTTAAGGTCATTCAAAAACACCGGCGATAGAAGATCGTAAAAGCGCCGTTTCACGTCACGCGCATTTCGGACACGATCTTCCAGTATTCTGGTTGGATGGAGGATGCAGTTGCTTTGAGTTTCAAATTCATAGTTTACATTGGTCATATCAGTACGGCAAGGATAAAGTTATTAAAATTGAATGTAGTCATCATGTATACAGTTTACACTACTTGAATGATTATTTGTATTTAGTTAACTACATGAGTAATTAGGGTATGTGATGCATCATGATATTACAGATTTATTCCGTTCCAGCCGGGTTTGGCAATAATCGGTAGATAAAACACATAAAGTTTCTTATTGCACATTGAATACTCACAGCCGAATTCTTTGTATTAAATGCTTGCCACTATTGTGAGACCATTGTAATAACAATCATGTTTTTGTCGCGAATAAAAGAAAGTGTACAATCAATGTGATATTCACTTACAGTGATTTATTTTAAGACGTGACGCTAGTAACTTGTGTGACATTCCTCAAATGAATGGCTATATTATAGTTCGTACATGCAATTCCCTCTGTGTATATTCTTCTCGTTTCCTTGTTTCATGCTATTCACATTGGACGCCGGTATACTTACTTTTTCTCAGGTTAATAGGTTTGATGGTTGAGCCATCTACACTAAAACACTGGTCTCAGAATTAAATGAGTTTTTGTGTATTTTCATAAGTATGATATCAGTCTACAGGGTCACTTTAACCTTGCCATATTGGAAAAACAATAAACAATGTAATATCCGACTTATTAGCAAGATTGAGAGAGAGAGAGCGAGAGCGAAATCACGAAATTCCTCAAACCTGCCGCGTGGAAGTTACCCAACGAGGTAGTGAGGAAGATTCATACAAGGGGGAAATCATGTGCATAGAAAGTTTTAAACTGACTACACCTCACTTAGAATGCTATAATCTGGAATAAAATTCACTTAAATTAAGTCACTCAAAGATGCTGCTACAACACCGCCGTATACGATACCGCCTGAAATTGATCGAGGTGAATCAAGTGAACAACACATACTAATACGAATCAAGTGTGTTTTATTCAAACTTTTGTCAGCACATATTTCCATCTGTTGGCTAGCTGCGGCATTCAGATCACTAGAGAAAATCAAACCTAGCATCAGAAAGATCATTATTCGAATAAACCTGATTTTGTTGAAGTGCAGTTAGTCAGCTGATGAATACAGTTGTTGTTGATTTTTATCATGGTAAATGTTGTGTGAATAGGGGCGAGTTTGGTTAATGGGTTGTTCTTGATGACCATCTTAACTTTGTACTTTTGAGAATGAATGCAACAATCGAGTGCTACTAAATAAGAATTGTCTGACTGGAAAGATGTTATCAGTTACTGCAACTAACTCTAGTGTCCAAGGGCAGCGGTCAATTAGTGAACGGAAGAAGCCTTCCCGTCAATTTGGCTTCACCACTCTGTTGTCTTTCGTTTCTGGTCAGCCAGGAAACAAAATATTTTTCCTTCCAGCTATTGATCACCTTGATCGTAAAAGGTATGCACCAATCAGGAAGTAACTGTTGTCCTAGTGAATAAAACCGAAAACAGTTTGCTTCACAAACCCAGTTCAAACAATGACTGTAAGCGTCGATGGGTACTGAGATACTCACCAGTTGTGTACCCGGTGGGGTGTGGACTTTTAGACGACCATTGAATTCCGCGTATACTGACAAGGAATTTTATTCTATGTGATAAACCGATACGGTAAGTCCAAGCCGAAACCAACAGATGGATGCTTAGTATAATTTGGTAAAAAAACGTATCATCAAATTCAATATGTCAAACAACGTCTCAGCAAATACACCCCAAATAAACCGATCATTGTACCTAAGCCAATACTATTCAATTTTTGGTTGATAATTATTTTATATTCAGCCAAATTTACCAGACATGTACAACATTCCTAAAATGGAGAACCTTATATTATGAATCAAATCAGCACACAAGTCATTCGTTCATTCCATCTTCAGCATAATTTCCCGGTCCTACTTTCCGCACTTTAAAATGTTTTGCTTTTACATTTATACGTTCTAGCGTTGAGTCCGCAAGAGACGCTTGGCATGCGAGTTCGTTTACTGCGCAAACTTCCGTAGAGGTCATGTCAAAAACTAAACCACAAACGCGTGCGCTCATTTGCACGGCACACATGCACTCACATACATTGGGTGACAGTACGTTGCCATTCTCCTTGGTGAAAGTTTTCACACAGTAAGTATACACTGTTCCAATAGTCTCTTTTTGTCCGTCGTGTTCGGGGCTTGTCCTCTTGTTCCTGAATGTCGGCTCTAGGTAATATACTACTTGTGAGTAGTATACTACTCAGCGAAACTGCCTGTTATACAACACTAGTAATATCGTTATGTGAAATAATGTCACTTCATGATGACTCGAGTGGTTCTCTGACGTAGCCCTATCCGCATCTATACTATAGTCTAAATTTATTAGTTCACATTAGAGCAACGCAACTGAGAATCTAAAAAGACGTCATAATGGAGTTCCAGCCCTGTGTTTGGGCTTAAAATGATAGATATTGTAGGCGTGCCAGGTCAATGAACCCTTAATTATGTTCATCACAATGGTGATATTTGTTTCAAACCAGTCACACTTCTTGTATTCATCCCCACACATCTCCTACCTAATACGGTCTACTGGGCTTAATGTGAACGAGGCAAAGATTTCGTACCTTCATTGAAAATATCAACCAGAGGCAACCAAACATTGTTCAACGATCACTTTATTAGTCAGCGCCGTGCATTATCATTTCCAGGAACGATTAGTAATAAGAGAGCAACGCACTTTGGATTCACACCCCACATGTGGACACAGGTGTCCGGACCACCAGCCGTAAACACGTAGCGTCCATCGTTGCTCACAGCCAATGCCGAAGCTTTACCACTTCCACGCTTGCCACTGGGGTGAGCTATCAAGTTGGTATTCTTTAAGGGGTCACCATCAAGAGGCAACATGACCAACGAGAGCCTTTCCTCTGACATACACAAAAGAAAATGTGCCGTTGCAAGTGGATCCGAAGGAAGAGGCAAAACTCTGTCAAAGTAAGAACAGTATAAATTAATCGTAAAAGAATATGTTTACCCTTTTAAAAACATGGAGAGTAGCAATCAAAACGATATGCGTCTAGTTGGACAGAATTATAAGATGGTTCCGATTTTCCACTTCTCCCAAATACAGTGCACCATTCTGAAGTCAGATTAACAATTCCCCAGCTACATCGGGATTTTAGGAATGTAACCGAAATATTTGAGTCCTGAACTGTCAAAAAGTTGTCAGGGAAACGTATGCGATAAGACTGTAGGTCTACTTCGGAAGGCCTTCTCTAACCTTAAATTCATGCAGCTTAACTTCTTCATATATTTGCCAGATAAGTGTGTTCCAGTAATTCACGCCTGTATTTCGTGTGGAACTATAAGCTGATTGAGCTAGCACTAGTTATCCGTGAAGTGAAAGCGTCATTTCTATCTCTCGGAGAACTTCTATGGAGATTTTCGACAAAAATTATACGCCCGTATGTTGCTTAATAAGCCAAGGAAATTCCCCAGTATAATGTTGGTCACGGCTTCTGCAATTAGACGAACTTTTCAGTCAACCGATCAAAAAAGTCACTGAGCTTATGTTTTGCTCTTGTTAGATCTCATTAGGAGTACATATTCTTTTCACTACTGAAAGCTGAACTCAAGGTACTTTCTCGAGGAACGATTAGTAATAAGAGAGCAACGCACTTTGGATTCACACCCCACATGTGGACACAGGTGTCCGGACCACCAGCCGTAAACACGTAGCGTCCATCGTTGCTCACAGCCAATGCCGAAGCTTTACCACTTCCACGCTTGCCACTGGGGTGAGCTATCAAGTTGGTATTCTTTAAGGGGTCACCATCAAGAGGCAACATGACCAACGAGAGCCTTTCCTCTGACATACACAAAAGAAAGTGCGCCGTGGCAACCGAATTCAACATTGCGTCAACAGAAATGGACGATTTCAAGTTCGACTGAGGAGTGATAGCCTCGATCGAATGTGGGTGATATTTGCTTGAAATTAGCCAACCCACGGGCTGTTTATTGGTAGTCTGAAATATGGCTTCGCTCGCTTAATAAAACCAGTGATGTTGACCTCATTCAGTAGCCTTTATGAGGAAATTATCGACTGGCATTGATTGGTTGTAATTCTGTTCCCATCTAAGATTACTGGGGAACCTAATCATCACTCCATGTGAAAGTGCTTCAGACTTCTTGATATACAGATTGGGAATAACACAACGTTTCGAGCAAGTTGTAATACTCTACGTTTCAACCACCTCGGGTGGCCTTCCTCAGGAGTGTATATCAATAACATGTTAAACACGACGCCCAAACTATTCAACTTCATTCGTGCTTCAGACTTCAGTTATGGCCTTCGGTTATGCCTTGGCAGTCAGTTTCGGGGGCCGAGTTGGGACAACGTTTGAATATAGAGCATAATTAAAGTACGTTTGAGATAATTTTTCACCGGGTTAATACGATTATAGAAGGTATCAAAAGGAAAGTGAAGTGCTGATTCATCGAAAAGTGTTCACCTCGCTTCCGCTCAAGGGTACCAACCACCGAACTAGTAGGCCGAATTTAACAGTAGTAATTAAAACACAATCCTCGCTATTGAGCGGTTGGTTCACTTCGAGAACTTTGATCAAAAACAGCGTTAACTGCATGCTAACTGTCTACGACCAGTCAATGCTTGTATATCCTTTTGATTACTGTTTTTGTACAACAAAACATATAGACCAAACGACTAATTGCCTGCCCACAGGGATTGAAACACATCATTCAATGTGGAACTGAGCTGAGGTCACAAATCATTCACCAGTATAGTCATGTCACATTTTGTCCCAACTATCAAGCAGACGTGTGGAAAGGATTTTGGGTCGTATCAGGGTTCCAGTAAGTTAACCAAAGTCGAGCAGACGGTGGATTTCGGGAACGGCTGAATCCGTCGCAATCAGATTAAGTAACATTAATGCTTTGTTGACAAAAACACTTTATTCAGGCTTCACAACTCTCCTGCTGTTGAGTGATTCATATTAACCGCCTACCGGTATACACACAGAACTGACCACGGGCACGAGACGTATTCTCGTCCTGTATCCACAACAGTGAGTGATGAAAAATTTTCTGTGTACTGATAAATGTGTGATTACTTTGGGTTCAAGTTTGACAAGTTGCAAGTTTTAGTTTACCCTTAATATTCTGTATGGCCATATTGATCTGCTGACGAATGATCGGAAACAGCCATCTGTCACGTTATATAGTCCTCAACCACGCGGAGCCTTTTTAGAATAATTTTTATCGAAACGTCGAGGGCAAGGATTAATTCTTTGTGTAAAATTTCGTCACAGTATGGAAGGAAGCCTGTCAACGACTAGTTTAATTAGATGAGTGAATACGTTTATGTAAAACCTTGCTCAAAGAGTTCGGATTGTTAACAGGATCACTATTGATTCCTGAGTACTCTGTCAGTGACATTAAGTTTCGCAATCCAAAGATTCCTCCTCATTTGCATACAGTTGGCGCGCAGTTTGAGTAGACCCCACGGAAACTAGAAGATACAGACAAACTATTGTTCTGCGGTGCTTTACCACAGTTGTCGGTCACTATGTAATGGATACCTCGGTCACCTTCGAAGCATCCTCCTGTTAGCAGACACCAGTTAACCCGCTTAGATAAAATCGATGAACAATCCGCAGAAAAGAAACTTCCAGAAGGTTTGGAGCAACACTCTTTGACTTCTGTTGTGGCTGACCAACCTTCCGTTGATTCGGTGTCACATCTCCCGTCAGCGTCGCACCACTTCTCATAGCGGAAGTAATCTGGTTCGTCCAACTCTTTGAACCCGGGACTGCAGTGATGGCTCATCGGTCTGCCAGTATAAGTTTAGCATGCAGCCGCGTGTGCTTTCTCGGATGAAATAAGTTAGGGTGGTATGTGTATGTTTTTCTAGCGCAGCAATGATTCTAGTTCCGTGTGCTATGTTTAGGAAGTCCATTTTAGGTGACCATATGAATGGCCTTGTGATGTTGATTTCGTTTGTTCCACAGCTTCCGGATCATTTTAAAAGACAGAAGACATTGGCGCACTTTAGTGTGCTGTCGATCAGTGACGTTGATTGGCTAGAAAACATGACGTTGTTTTATGAAATCACACATGTGCCACTGTGTGGTTGAATACCAACATCATAGGGTATACATGCATTGAGCTACATACCCGAACGATGGATGTGTGTCGGAAAAATAACAAATCACAATAGAAACTCGAAGGATTGTTCTAGTTCCAGCTACTTAAACCGTAATGTCGTAGGATACCAGATCTTGACTTCAAAGCTTGACAGTAAACAATGATCACTCGTTCCAAGCTAACTTGGGTGTTGCAAGACAATTCATCGCATAGCAAAGTACAAGTTGGAATTGGCAAACCAGGCTATAGACCAAAACAGCCTTATCAACCTGTCGGACTTGAGTGTCTGGAAGACAGGTCGGTAAACTTGTTACATCTTCCACGCGTGAACATATAAAACAGCATTGGTAAACTAGATTGGAAAGTTTTGGAATACCATATGCTTGTAAAGTTGAGCCACGGTAATAACGTAACCCCTAAGTTCCTGCTGGTTGGTACTAGAGGGAATGGGAAAATTAACAAACGTGAGAATGTGCATTCCCGCTATGTGTCTGTCATAAGTTGCACTACTACCGTTACTGTATAATAAGCGACCATAAAAGAGGCACGGGCCGCAGAGCTGTTTATATTCAGACGCCTGTTGAGATATGTGAAAATGCACAGCAAGCGTTAATGCTACTTCGCACCGCCGATTTTTACGTCATATCCGTTGCTAGTAGTGTCGTGCCAGTCTTTTGGTGGCAAATTTCGCACTGTAGAAAGACACAGGTTTGTAACGGTTGTTTCCGGCTTCCAGTATTTCTGAAGTTGGAGATTGCGCCAGTCGTTATTTTTTTTACTTATGCATACGACTCATTAGTGAAATAGCACTGTATAAAGAAATATCTTTTGGGGTTCGACTGTTCTACTGCTTCCTTGGCTGACCCTTTGACCAATTGTTCTGAGTTGGTTTCATTTTCCACGGAACTATATTATTGCGAAATTTTGATGACTGAGCTCAACACATGTAGCTACTATTTTAACATGACCATCAAAAAACATTCACTATATTTTGCATTTCTACCCCTTCCATCGTAACATGAGGAGATAAATGGAGTTTGTTGTGCACACTTATTCGTTTAATTAGTAAAATAGTTGTTCTATTGTCCACACCTAATTTTCCATATTGTTTACGGAAGCTGCGTTAAGCTCACCTAGCCAGTCAGTCTGTGGTATAGCAATAGCGCTTTCTGGAAGGCGTGCTGAGTTATGAGACAAAACTGTGGAAATTCTGGGCATTACTTGCATCCGAACCAACGTGAAAAACCGCCTACTCGCTGCAAGCCTTCATCCCATTGAACCAACTGCAAAGTTACACTAGGAGTTAGGAGAAGTGACATTCTGGTTTGGGATACTATACACTTATCTGTATCTGTCGATATTCCTTGTTTTGTAGAATTATTTCAGAAAAGTATAAAATCCGTGCATCTGAGTCTAAAATGCTAGTTAGACGCAGCTTAGAAGTTATCGCTTTGACATCAAAGCTAGCACAATTGCTTATGGACGAATGGTAATTGTTCTCAATTTTCTTGAGTAAAGACAATTAGGCTATCCGATTTGTATCGGCAAGTTCAAGCTACCTTCGATTTGAGGCGACTGACTGGAGTTAGCAGCATAATTATAGTTTCCGCTTCCCAGTGGACCAGGCGCTGTGGGTTGAACAATGTGACTAGTGTGACTGAAGTTTTACACGAAAAGCTGTGGCCCGTCCTGGTGTGAAGGTGACGACAGTGGTCTTCGTGAATACTTCACGCAAACATAAACCGGCGTTCAAATTCCGGTTGGGCAACGGACAGTTAGGTTACTGATGACCTCCAGCATGAGCGAAACTGGAGACTAGTATGTCATTTCAAATGTATATCTGAATGCAAATGCTATTGTGAAAGGTAACCCCTCTATTCCACTCAAAGCGCCTCTTTGTCTATCAGCAGTAGCTAAGGTTATCGGACGGTGACTCCGTCAAAATAAAGTTGTTCATATTTACACAAGAAATCGTATAAAACGTAGGTATAACAGCTGCATAGCACTTCAAGAATGAATTCGCTGTAGTCTCCTGGACGTTTAGAAATATGACAAAATTCACTGCGTTACTACCAATAGAGCATGTCTAGGTTTATTTAAGGTGCACGTGTGAAAAGCCCCCCGGGGAGCGATTTGCTGAAACGGGGGAAAATAACACATGATGGAATGAGCTTTGAAATGATAAAAAACAACTTAAATAATCGCAAGAAACTGTCAAAAGTGTTGTGCACGTTGGGAAAAATTAACTGATTTGACATCCATGATAAAAATCAACGGCTTACTTGTAATACTGAATCGCCTGTGGGTAGGCCATAACCACCTTCCGACACATAAACGAGGTGGCGTTTATCAGTTTGAATTTGGAAGTATCGTTCGAGACGAATATAAAATCTTCCTTGTAATGCGGTGGCAACTCGCTCAAGCATAAAGGAATGTGCATTTGATCGATACGAACTCTGGAGAGCATGGGAAAGTAGTTCTTTGACGCTTGATATAAATCGTATTCCACCTAAATATGAACAGTAAAGGACAAAATTAGACGTCATAATTCACTGTAGGCAGAGTGATTCGTTAGATTACTGGTTATCCTCAAAACCGACATTATGTATTTTCATATCATGAAATGGATGATCAAGGCTAACATGTAGCGGTTCTGCTTCGCCTACATCTACTGGTACATGCAGCTGTCCGGCTACCACAGGCCGTGAAGACGCACGTGCTAGTACCCATGGTGACCTCATGTGGGTGCGCTCCTCAAAATTTACTGGGAAATTGAAGACCTTTCTTATTTTTCGAAACCACCGGAATCTTTGCTGTACCACCGGATCCATTTTCCATTTGATATCTATGATCAAGTTCAGCACAAAAATGCCGTAGTTTCATTTTACACTTTAGACTATTCCGATTCAGTTGCTATCCACTCGTTTCTTCAGTGTGAATGTTAGTTGTTATACTGACCATAATAGAAATGTCGTTTGGTGCCATTTGTTTTGTTATGAGTTAGTTCTATGTCCTGGAAGTGTGGCCGTTCGTGTACCAAATGTGTAGCAAAGAACTCTCTTCCGGACAACGAAGCAGACTACCTCATCAATGAATAACAGAAGAAAGCGAGTGATTGAGTGAAAATTTGGACAGCAATTGGTAAACTGACAGTCCAGTTCATTTGCTCATTCATTCACAGTGGCCTCAAACCCGGTCAAAAATTAATGTGGTTTGGACCACAGCTCAGTTCAACAGTGGTGTAGAGTGCCCTGGAAGAAGAAGACTTAGCTGAGAAAACTAAAAATCGATAAAAGGAGTCTAAGCAAAGGGGCTAGAAACGCTGTGAATAGAAACACGCAATCGACTGTGACAGGTTGACATCAACCAAAGTTAGCTGACGTTAGTTTCAAATGAGCATAAACGGATAAATCGTTTGTTCTTTTTTTTGTATAACTAGGAAAAAACGAGAACAGATAACCATCGTGTGTCTTATAAAGGTTTGCATCCACGAAACCAAAAATCCAGTGCAAAATGTACCAGTCTTGTCTAAACTCCAATTAGAAATGTTAGCCTAAACACAAGGCGGTCAAATTCAAAATAGATTTGTTTTTCTCCCTGACTATTTGTTCTATATACACCTTTTTATGATACAGATGAGATAGGAGAGTTCTTCTTTATGGACGGTAACAAAGACGGAAGGTGGTTTCCGGGTGTACATTCACAAGTGTGTAACATCAAGTGACGATTACATTTTAACAGCCTTGGACCCTTATGATTTTATCCAATGCAAACTGGAATGATCAAATGAACTGTGTTCACTGAAGTCGTCAGGTGTCATCTTATTCAACCACACAGAAGAGAAAAAAACTACTTTCTCAGTGGCAGTTTGCAGTTGCTTTGTTCGGGATAAGATCAGGGGCGTGATTACCCTGGCTCGTGTGCGTCCTGTTCATGTCGATTAAACTTGAAACATGTACAGGCTAATACTCTCAAACGTCGTTTCCGATATTAGTTCTGTCCAATAAGTCTAGGAAAGAATCAACTGTGTGTTGACTCTTCCCATCCCGTCAAAATACACCTCCAGGTCAACAAGACTGACCTCACGTATCCTCTGCATCCCAGTTGCATAAAGTGATTCACCGCAATGGGCTGCATTCAGATATTAATCGGCCACCGTTGTATAAATCCACTCTGAAAGGTTACTATGTCGTTTTGGTGTACAGTAACATATCGACCGGTTGCCTGAGACTATATAGTATTGAAGACTACTTACTTACTGTCATGCCTACGATAAGCTGAATAGCGGGTCTTTTTGAAGGCGCTGGCTGTTTCATTGAGCAAACTGGATAAGTGTCGCCTACCTGGTTGGAATCCTCGTGATCATTCAAGTCACCGGCTAGAAACGCTATCCGTGATGGCGGTGTGCCGTTAACAATTTTTTGCCTGAGTTTACACCACTTCCAGTTCTTCAATCTAGTGTTCTTCTGTCATTAATCTTTTAACCTCTTCAGTAATGCTCCTTCTCTTAGGATATCCCACGTCACTGTTTGGGTGGCTCACACCACATTCCTTCATCCGATCACATGGTCCTTTTGGTGAGCACGACGTAGACGTACCATTTTGAGTATAGACATGAAACGAAAGGCTAACTTAAGTTTAAAGCAGACTGGGTACGACTTTCCAGGAATAAGACGCATACTGAAGAGATAGAGATCATGCGCTTTTGACGCTTATCGTGCGAAACTTTGGGGACTATAAGCTATCAGCTAAGTAAATGAATGGCATTCAGATTGTCCAGCTAGATTTGGTCTCAGTAATCAGTTTACATACAACTTTAACGTAAAATTATTTCGTTGTGGACAGATGATGATCTGGCGGAGGGAAGCGAAGTCGGTCACCAAAGTGGTAGTCAGTCGAGATCTGATTCAGCTGTCGTGCCAGGGACCTCGCACCTCACAAAATCGTTGATTGGAGATTTTAAGTTAATGGCGATTAAGTGAGTGCAGCAGCGTGAATATTATCGTTCTTTGGCCGAGTTGCGTGTGAAGTGCGCTTAATGGTGCGGAGCACTGAAAGTCACAAGGAAACCATCTTGTTGGTGACACATTACCCTCACGTATATCCCATAATTTTTGTCTGCAAATGGTATATACACTAACAGTAAACAGGTGAATAAAGAGCTATTTTCAGCAGTTAGGTCCACTCTTTCTGCTTTTTTCTTCCTTACCGTGAACGGTACTTTTCTTCACGGTTTTAGAGTCGTTAAGTGTCAGTGAGAACCACTGATTTATCACTTTCTATGGTGGCGATAACGTGATGTTTTTCGATTAAAATGATAGATACTTATCAATAGCTATTGAGGGAACGATTGTCAATTCAAGATGATGTGCACTATTCAACAAAGCTTCTTAATGTTCACAAAGATCTACTACAAAAGCGTCTTAAGTGGCTATTCAAAGAGAGAAAACCGAGTACATCACTGAAGTTTACATGTTTGGTATCATGCAACCGTTGTGTTCACCACATCATGGTGGGATGCGAAAACGCTAACACGAGACATTCAACGTCTCAGTCGAACTACTGGTCACTATTTCAGCCACTAACTACAGTATAATTCAGATTGGTTCATGGTTAATTATGAAGGGTTCAGTGTGACAACACGGTTGTTCTTCAGTTTCTTTGGGACTCGACAGAATTCAATGTGTGTGCGCGATCCACAAAATGACGACGTGATTCATCCCTATTTGATGAAGTCTGAGTGACGATGTTCATTATGCCACTTTCAATCGGTGTTCTAATCCACCGCACCGGTGACAAATCATGGCGGCTCAGTGTTTGTTAAGATTCAGCAATACCCTGTCAATGGTAAAAGTTTACCTGAGCATGCTCATGTTCAGTGATGAGATGTGTGTCGGAAAAGACGGCATCATTAAGTTTAAGTTTTTAAAATTGTCCAAAGTCATTTATCTTGTTAAGCCAAAACTACCACAAACCAATGACATGGGACTTCAAATTCATCCTCGCTGTTGGTTACCGACGTACCTCTATCAGTAATACGCCCACTTATAGGCAGTTATCAGAAAATCGGAGTAAATTCTGCTTTTTTCCATTTAATTTTTTGTCCGCTGGTGTTTTTTCGACAGTGTCGCGGAGATAATTACTGTCGGGTCCAATTCAAAACCAGATGCGAAAATACTTTTACAAATAATCCCCAATTACTAAACCGAACCGACTTAATCCAGATGATTCCAAAGCAGTGAAGTCACTTTAATATGAAGCTTCCGCAGTGCACTATCTATCATACTGATACAAAAAGTACCGCTTAGTAAAGAACAGCTTTGGTAATTACTATGTGTAATAAAATTGCAGACAAACTTCAGCATTCAAGTAGCAGATAGGATTTTCACTAGAAGTTCAGATTAAGTAAAGTTAGAGGTGAAACCTTCTAATAAATCATTTTTCTTAATATCACCAGCAGAAGATCCATAAAAGAAAGTGGCCTGTGTTGGAGTGGGCTATTTTCACAGTTTTCGTTCCTAGTATTCACAAACTTCATGGTTTACTGGTTTCATAAAACAAAAGCACGTTCATTTTAAGTAGCGATGTATAAACGGGACTGGACGCGATTTCACTGAGTTTTGTAGGTAAAGCATGTCTCAACCTAAGTTGGCTGACCGTATTTTTTCTTCGTGGTCTAATCACTGTCAGATTTCTACCAATAACTTAGAGAATGCAGTTTGATTAGCGAAACTCGAAGTGGCTGATTACTGTGAAATGAGTACTCCATGCTATAGTCTTCTTTTTTATATATAATCAGAGCTAATTTATACCACATCACACCGAGCCGTTTCAGTTGAAGAACTTACCAATGTGCGATCATCGCCGATTGTGAACAGTCGACAGGTTTTTGATCCACGAGCTGCCCAAAATCGCAAATCGTTGATTTTCCGGTAGTGGGCTCGAATGCGTCCGACATAGACCCAAGGGTCCTCTTCGGAACGTTTGTTAGGAAACACAAGTGTGGTGGTGAAGGCAGAATCCTGTGAGATCCGTCAGATATGAGGCAGATATGACACGAGCACCTCAACGCATTGACGGCGTACATGTATGAAAAAGGTTTTGGTGTAATGTTCTTGCTGCTCAAAACCACAGAAGATGATAGTGGTTGATGATTCTCGTAAATCATGTGAAAATATTTTGTTCACTCACAAAGAGGGATGTGCTTCTGTCAGCTGCCTAAGAGACACGTCGTTGTCACTACTCCCTAAGCCTCTGTTATTAATATATAAGAAAGTTCCCACGCAACCATTGGACAACTACGCCCGTGGAATTCTCTGTTTGAAGCAGAGTGCATTGTTCTAATTATGTTCCAGTAAATTTAAAACACGTTCCGGGATACGTATGATGCATGAAGTGGAATGACCAAAGTTTACAGTCAACCATTTGTTTGGTGTAATACCGACTATGAAAACTTGCAGTATTAAGTCACTGGGACAAAGTTTTCACTGTTATCTGTGGTTAACTTTGCACAAACCAAGCAGTACCATTTTAGGAATGATGTCGTGTAGGAAATTGTACTGAATTACCTCTGGCGCATGTACGATACCAAATTGGAATTTTTCTTAAAGTTGTATTGACTTTTTCTTACCGCATAAGCAAAAAAGCGATTGAGAGGTGCAAAATCCACATGAGTGATCGCTCCACGGCCATAGGTGAATGGTTCTGAAGTCACGTCCTTCAAGGTGATGGAATCCACGATACGTACGAATCCACTCACAAAACCGACAGCTGGGAAAAATGAGTAATTTTGGAAAATTTATGTAGCGACACAGCACGCTGTTCGCTGGGGAGTCAGAAACAGCAGAGGGATTTCACGCGCCTCTTCTATATCAATCGCTAGAACAAAATCCATTAAAAGTCTTGTGATGGTCTACTTGCTTCAGGTTTGAGATAAGTACAGCGTGATAGGATGCTTGACGCTTGAGATTCGAAAGACGTGAAGTGAAAACTCTGTAGATCAAGATCTACTGTATCTCACCAACTAATTGTTTATTGATAACGAAAAATCCTGTAATACAATTCACCAAGGAAATGTAAAACATCTTCCAGGCTGTTGACGTCAGTCTGCATTCATCAAATTATTTTAACCACAGTCTTGGATGTTTCCAAGTTAATTCGAGCTAGTAAAGTGCGTTGCTTATATCTAGAGAGGCAGCCCTAATTTTACATGCTGACAATATCAGCAGTTGACATACTTAACTTTATAAAATTATACCACGCGATAAGTGAACATGATGCACCTCACATGCAACTTATTGATCTACTGATATACTCTCTAAGTAGTGTCTTCGTAAATAAGAAAGGCTTGTGCAGAACTTAGGTTAACTAAGGAGTAACGAAAAATTAGGAGTGAATGGGTGCCGAAGATTGATCGTATCTGCACCTAAGTGAAGGAGTAGAGATACACTTAGAGGGATCAAAGTAGAGATGATTATTTTTGTTGGATGGATTGCTGATCACAACTTTTATGCCAACCACAATGTGATTAGGAACGCCAAAATCAGTCAACCCTCCAAGAAAAATTCTACTACAGTAAATCTATCGACAAATCGATTAGTTGGACGGCAATGACTAGTACGAACCCTGAACACTGGATACAAAGATAAGGCTTCCTGGCATTGGCCAGAGAATCACTAACGTGATATAAATGTCACATTGTTATCTAAAGCAACCCGTAGATAGTTAGCCGATTGAAGATAGCTTACATCTCTGTTGTTTATTCAGAGAAATGAAAAATCCTTGAGAAGTTCGTTTTATTCGCTTACACTAACTACACATTGATCGTCTGCTTCACAATTCCGTGACGTCTCTTTTTATTTCATTTTTCCTGCGTTCTAACCAACCTTCTCCAAATAAAACGCGATAAATTAAATTAATAGTCTAGGTCCCCGTGATGTTTTGGCTAGTGGGTGGCCGCTACTGTACGACAGCACACAATAATTGGAGACGTTTGACTAACAAGTTTGAATTGATCACAAATGGAGCGGAAAATTTCACATATAATTAACACTGTTAGTTCGACAAAAACACATGCTGATGGTGTAAAAATAGGCGAGGAGTCACAAACATACAAACAAAAAGACTGAAGTGCAGCACACAGCGCAGCAAAAAACTACTCGTAATCAGATAGATCAACTTTAATACCCTGACAAGATGACTTGCAGCAGGGAGATATGGATTAATGGGTGAAGCTTGTCCTAAGTTTCTCGCAACTTGCAAAAGTGAAGTGAAATTCTAGCATGGTAATTACTCAGCCCGTTTCAGATGTGTCGTACTTTCATCGCATGTGGATGAGAACTGATTAATCCAGTTTAGCATGTATTAGGTTAGTAGCGTAGCTTTAAATGGATGTACCAGGATCTGAAACGAAACGCTAACGACGGATAAACCAGCTCTGTAACATTTGTCTATTACCGTACAGCTGTGTGCAACAAGTGTCGTTTTATTTAAAAGAGAGCTACAGGAAAGCAACCAATTTGGACCACCGTTTTGACACTCTTTGGATCATCTTTGTATCAAAGCATGACTTCAAGGGCCTTGCACATCATCGTGTTGCAACGGTCTCAGTGGAAACAGTCCACCTACGGTCACCGATTTGTATTTTTTTACACATACAAGAGGAGGGGGCGATAACTGTGATGTGTCTAACGATCATATCCTCATAATAGCATTCCACGATCAACTTAGTACTGGATCAAGCTTTTCGAGTTCATGTTATTAAAACGAGAGATTTGTCAGCATCTAACTCAGTGGACCGGGGCCACCAACTTATGGTCAACAGGCCACATCTACAACATGATTCTATCCGGCAGGCCGACATATTGCATATATATATATATACAAAGCGTTTTAGTTGTAACGATTGTCTAAATAACTGTACAATTGTTCAGTTATCCAACATTTGGAAGTATTGTTTAACCTATTGGCTGATATAAGCAAGGAATAAGGAATGTAAAGCTGATCCAAACGTGTCCTTTCATTCGACTGCTGCATGGATGTTTTGGTGATCTGCTATCAGGAACAACCTACTTAGGTTACGATCTCTAATTAACCCGCCAGAATTCGAGTCGATAAGACTTGTCCAGTTCACACATCGGCCACAACCTGGGCCAATTTTTCCATTGAGCTTCCACATGCGCAACAGATTCGGTCGCATGTGCGTTTCGGCTTTTACGTCACACCTTGGCTGATATCGCACGGCCCACGCTTGGCAATCCACCAGCCTGTATAAATCTGAACGTGTTATATTGTGCTAGTTCATGTTTGTATTACCATCATGTTGACACAACTTTCAACGGATTTAACGTTAAGGTTTAGTTATGAAATAGAAGAAGAGGAAAAAGGACAATGGCTACCTCGAACTCAACGGGAATGGAACGTAGGCCACCTCGGTGTGCACGGGAAAAGAAACTATTCGTCTATTGTGTTACATTGCGTTTGCAGTTTTGTGCTGATGAAACATAAGACAGCACTACGACAAGTGGCACTGATTTGGTTATTTCTGATTCAAAGGACATACATCTTGAAAGCATTTGCATCAACGCAAAACGGATAGCATTCAAGGCCGGTTAAGGAGGTCGCTTTTGAACTGGATGCAGGGAAACATGAAATCCATCGATCTTTTTCGTCGAACATTCCATTTGAACACAGTGTGATTTATGTTCGGAAAGGGAAAACCAGCTAAAAACCATTAGGATTGGGCTGAATAATCTTGCTCGCCAAAATGAGAATATGGAGTACAATGTAGTTTATAGGATTATGGATAAAGTAAGAGGCTTCTAGTGGTATTTTGTTGTGCTCGACAATTCCACTAGTACGTGTCATTTGTTACGACACCTTGTAATCAACCGTGGTCTCCATAGTGACCTTATCGTCAGTCAGAAATCACAGCCAGTGCACAGCCTATGCAGGGCATCAGCCGAGGAGGTACTCTACAGCATAGTGGGGATAAGCTTCAGAATACAACACAGAATAGAATGAAATGCATGATGTGATAAGGTTGGATTTAGGCGGTTTTCTGATCAACGAACGTTTGGTTGATCAGAGGGCACACACAGACTGCAGCAAGTGGAACAGTCGTCATTCAGAGGTCAAGTCGAAAACTAAGATCAGCCACTTCATCAAATGTTTATTTAGAACAGATCATTCAAACACGTTGAATTTAAATAATGGAATTTTTCAGACCAACATTTTGGAACGTAACAACGAACTGACCAGTTAAATCCTAACAGTTGCTGCCCAGTAGCAACCGTTACTGTAAACATTGGTTGTCCTTGTTTTCCATGGCACTGTTCCACGTAACTGAGAATGTTCAGTGCCATTCAGGACAGACTTGTTCCGGCTTTTTAACTACGAAAGCCAAATAAGCGACATAGTGTCAGAGGACGAAAAGGAGCCTGCAAATCAAGTTCCAGGCGATTCGTCATATGTAACTGCAATCGTTCCTCCTGAGGACTTAAATGTGACATAGATCAGCCGTTTTCTTGAAGCTTGCCAAAAGTGGGAGCAGAATTTCTGATTTTATTGTGCCAAAAAGTTTATCTGAAGGGTTGAGGGAAAACTGGCTGGTGGTGTTTTGACAATGCGTTTGAGGCGGTAGCAGATATCGATAAATTTACCTTTTGCTGACCAGGAAGATAAGAATGACTTGCGTACAGAGATTATTAAATTCGAAGATTACTGCCATGGTCAGGCAGGTGGAGGTTTTAAACATTCCCAGTTTCCTCGAGAGAGCCGTCACCATCGAGAATTCATCGACCGATAGAGAACGGTACCGAAGCAGCTTGCCAGAACTCACATTTTCACAAATATATAGAGGATAGTCTCGTATAGGACACAGTGAGTCTTGTTGTTCAGGACGCTGTGGCGGTAAAAAAGAGTGCTGGAGATGGGACAGTTAACGCTTGCGCAATGTACTGACATTTGCAACAGTGAAGTAGGGGTGCAGTGGAGTCTGAAAGATTTTAACAGCGGGATCCGAATGGAGCTCAATATGATAATCCAAATATGAATGAGGCCTGAAATACATCCCTATCAGTTTTGTGGAGGCAGTCGTAAATGAGAAAACGAGACAGGTCCGACGTTCAAAAAACCCGTATGGAAGGAAGAATCAGTTTGAAAAAAAATGTTGGTCACTCTCCTTCAGAACAATCAATGCAGAGTCGGAGGTTCGAAGACCATTTAATGGTGTTACGGATGCTCCGACAGGCAAATGAATTGACGCTTAGCTTTCTACTGAAGAAAAATAACCGGAACGTCAACTGGATTCTGAAGCATCTGTCAGTGTTCCGCCAGAAAGCTATTCGTACCGATCGGCTAAAACTCGGTATTACAGAAAACCACGAATATGGAATGACGCAAAAAGGCAAGTGTTATAAAAAAACAAGCGTGTTGATTAGTAACCTGGACAAGGGAAAATTTTATATGATGAACCTTTTCGTTGCAGATGGATGCTCAACACTAATCTTTTGTTCAGTTGTCATTCAAGTGATGGAAGTTGCAACTTTCCGTCACGATAATTGTCTCTGTTTTGGGAATAATCATCTTCGTAATCAATGCTCTCTTGTGTTTGGTTCCGTTTCTGGTTGTGTGTCGGATATTTCACTTCTCTGTAACTAAGATTGTCGTACCAGTTACCAAACTCGTCAATGAGTGTCTTTAGCCATCCGAGAAAAAGAGTAAGTTGAACAGTTTGCTTGAGCTGGACGTAGTAGCGTCAGCAGATGAACCTATTGAATAGATTAGTCCGGTTGCAGTTACACCGAAAACATCCGATCAAATCTACGTACGCCGCAGAACGTTGTGATAGGCGGGCTGCAGTAAAATTTGCTGAACTTAGACGATACTTCATCCGAATTCGATGAAGCCTTTATTGCACCGAGATGGATTTATCTTCCACATACTGACGGCTCGTATTAGACAATTAGTCTAGTTATCTAACTACGCTTGGCATTCCTTTTAGGTGTTTTTGGTGGCTGCGCTTACGTTTCAGGTCAAAGTTGTTGGGCGAAATTTTACAGAAGTGTCTAACTCACGCGTATAACAAACTCGAAGAAGTGACGTGTGATGCAGACAATGTGTTGGTATGTAAAAACAACAATCCTTGAGAATGGCCGGAAATCTGAAGAGTTTCTACAGCGACGCATGCCGTCGGGCCGTCGTTGGGCCACGGAAATGACGTCTCATGACTACACACTCACAGCTGAAGAAGTAGAGGTGGGTGAATACAAAGTACGGATGATCCGAAACAAGCCGGTCCCAAAGATGAAACGGATAACCGACAGAATCGATTCCGCCCGAGATTGGCTTAGATACTGCGTTCAATTCGGTAACTTACACACAAAGATTAGTTAGATCTGGGGTGACGCTCAACAACGTTTGACGAAACCAGCGGGTTAGTTTCTACGGTTCCATTAGTGGCGCATCACAATCCTGACCTTATTCTGGTAATTTATTGTGATTGGGGTTAACTCAGCCTTAGGGCAAGGCTCACAAACCAAGGGAGATGAATAAATTACAGAATCCGCAGTTTTTTAAATGCCGAAAAAAGTTCGCGCTAATCGAAAAATAATTGACAGCAGTGGATTTTTGGGAAGCGCTGTAATACCTACGTAATCAGGAGAAAGAGAGTGATACATATGGATCATGAACATTTGATAGCAGTGCTAATTAAGCCATTTAGTACTGATCTCGGACTTCTACAAGGGATGCTGATCAGAATGCTAAATTATCACCGTCAGCTTGCATACTGGCCAGGAAATCAACCGTCCATCACTGATACTGTCTGTCGAACGGACACTCTTGAGTTCAAGACCACCGCTTCAATGTTTTAAGGAACAGTGCCCTGACATCATGGTGGAAGTGCAGTACACAACGGTGAAACTCGCGTGCTTTACAAAATGACTTGTATGGTAAAAATGGCTGGCCGTAGGATAAAGAGAGTGTGTTTGAAGAACGCGTAATGTTTTCGGAGAAGTATGCTCATTTTCCTCGACGTGGCATGTGCAGAGGTGAACATCTATGTTCGAACGGCAGAAAGTTTAGCGTTGGCCAGGTATTTATGATAATATAAACGGCTGCACAACAAAGTGTGGAAGTCGCAGAAGACAAAACTCGAGACAAGCAAGGAAGACGATTTAGATGAAAGATTTTCAAGAAGTGCTCCAGCAATAAGTCACGGTCGACACATTCATACACACGACAAACAGTCTGGTTGCGGGAAACTATTTCTTGGATTATTTGCAAACCGGCTGCCCAAGTGGTGTTGTCGTCAACAAACCACGTGTACATTTTGCTCAGTTTGATATGCTGGAGGTAGTTTTTCTGACGATGGAAGTATTTTGTGAGAAGTAGTAAGGAGACATGATCACTCTGACGGTAGGTTTGTTTGAGAAAACTTTGAAGCTTGTCAGGTTGTCATACTCACGATTTCTAAGTTTCCAAGAGATTATCCATCAAAAATCATCGTGTTGAAATTCCTTATCTTATATCGACGAGACCCCATGCTCTGTGGGGGTTTTCATTCGGTTTCATGAGCTGTCTCATTACCAGTTTTGTGATTTTCATAGTGCATCTACTCGCTTTTACCAAAGTTTTAATACTATCCTTCTGGCCAAAAATGAGAACTGATCTATTTTTGAACAATAGCATAGATAATAGCTCCTACCTCTGATGGTAACTGGTATTGAAACTTTGCTTTTATTGCAGACCTAAAGATGGCATAAATTAACCGTGAAGCTGCAGCCTGACGAAGTCCACAAATGTGAGCTTTTCACGCAGAACAAGGCCTCCAAAACAAGCAGTTACTAAGTGACGGTTAAGAGATTTTTCAAAAATTGGTTAACTTTAACTTCTGCAAATTAGTTCATGTAGATAACAAAACAAAACTTATTCAATTGTTTGGGTGAAAGATAGCTTATGGCCTGCAGGGAAATGCTAGAAACTATTTCGCTACAGAAGCGCAGCACCGGGCTAATTGGAAGATCATTTGGGTAGAGTATTGAGAGCCCCCCACATAGTCTTTACGCAAATTGTTGCTCTCTAATTAGAATTCTTACACATTTTTGCATTCTGAAGAGCCTGTCAGCTTGAAGCGATCCTCACATGGATCTGATTTGGTTTTTGGTCAACATTACCAAGAAGTAAGTGTGTGCAGTCCAGCTATCAAGCGAACATAACGAAAGGACACTTGAAGTCTATGTTGATAATTCTATCACAAGAGTCAAAACGTCGGTCGATTAATGTTTCGAAAGTGATAGATAACAGCTCAAGCCACGCCAACAATCTAGCGCATCCTGATATCAACCTAAAACATCCCGTGGAGTATTCCGTGTGCGTTCGAACTGATCCGGCGTCGCTCATTCAATCTTATCCACAGCTCGAACTTTGCAATTCGGATGGAACCAGTGAGTTTAGTGTAGGAACGTTTGCTAGTGTTTAAAATCCTTGAGCATCATTATTCACTTCGCGGAGTAAATGCATCGCTCTACTTAAACAATTGTCAACATTCTGTTCACCGTAACATACCAGCATGAAGCTAATGTACATATTTGAACTATCCAGTATTTGCTTTTCTCGCAAGAATGTTTAGCCCTTAATCACCTACCCTATTAACATTGTAGCGAAACGATCGTAGTGACCTTTGTCCAACTTGGACAAAAGCTGACGTTATTAGTTTAACCATGATTACTACAGTGTATGGCTATTCTGAGGAGGAAATAAAACATCTTTCCGATCGAAGATTACGCAATGACAGTGAAAACAAGCATAGGAATGATTTAAAAAGAATTACAAACAAGTTTGCCGTCAAATACTGGCCCTTGTTCAACACGTAACACTAATCAAAGGCAAGCAACATCAGAACCATCGAAATAAAATTTTCTCAAACTGAGAGGAGCAAAATGAAGGAAAAATGAACTGTATTTTCAAACTCAGGGAGTATTCAGAAAAATGAAAATGGTTAGTTGACAGAAATTGGTAAGTGAATAACTGATAAATCTCATCCAGAAAAACGAACCTTGTGAACATGATTCCACAGTACTTAATGAAAACAGGGTTGTGGTGGACAGTAATATGGAGCACCGACTGAATAAAAGCTCTGAAGTCATCTCAGTCCGGGAAGCTTGACTTCAACAGTCATCTAAGCCGACAGAAAATACCCTAGCTCTGTTCTCGTGAATTGCGTCCACTTTACGCCAGTGAACACAGGTTGGCACTGGTAGCTTCTCGTAGACCGCACGGTCAAGATCGTATAGCGTTCTGCAAAGTGCTTAGTCTGCGGTTGTGCAAAGCACAACCTATACGAGGTGTGTGTGTTAGAGAGGCTTCCTGGGTTACCGCAGTTAAAATAGCAGAATACTGAGTGGTCACTAGAGTCAGCTTTTTAACTCAAGGTAGAAACTGCAGTGAGTTTGCATAAAACGAATGAAGAGCATAGTAAAGCTATGATCCAGGTAGATAGAATAGATTGATAGATAGAATAGGAAAACCTGAAATCCGCGACTGCTACGTGTATGGTAGTCTACCAGTGCAAACTGCGTGTAGTTCTTCGTTAATCGCCACAGTCCTACTCCAAACTCGTACCGAGTTGTTGAGTCCACCCGTGATTCGTCAATGACAATCTTCTACATGATTGGGCATTAAATAAGTGGGTAGCTTCTTCATGGGTGAGTTTCACGAATTGTGGACAGTTGTAGTAAAACTCAGAGTACCCAGCCTATTATCACTATCAAGCCTACTGTTATTTTGTATGTGATCGGTCTCAACGATGTTTCGTAAGTGAACATCGTGAACTACTGAACAGGACTTTGGTTGGTTTGAAACAACGCTTCTGGAACAAATCTTGGTACTCATTACTTCGGAGGCTACTTGGAGTCCAGAAGAAACAATGTCACGAGGGTTCGGTTTGTATCAGGTTGTAAAACGAGTGTTATCGGGAGTGGCAGAAAATGTGTGTGACCTACTGATGGACAGTCAGGTTGTTCTACAAAAATACTGTTAACCGCAGTATGCAGTTTTAAAAGTGTAATAAAATGTATCAGGCATACTATCCAGTAGAAGCACATCTTTCTCGAGGGGCTTACGTTCTGTTTTTAGAGAAATATCGGTATGGATACTAGGAACTCACCAATGTAGAGTCCAGTTTTGCAATATCGACATGACTGAATAGGATCGCTGATTCCAAAATCTCGCATTGTCAGAACTGTTCTAGAAAGAAGCAGATATTGAGCAAATATTACACTAAGTTAATGGGGAGTAATGTACTGTGCAAATGTTCTCACATTATAACTCAGTGAATCCACATGAGTCAAAATTTTCAGGACAGGAAAAGACACAAGAGTGGCAGGACAAAGTTGACGGATTGAGCTGCTTTTGTTACTTGCAAGAATTGAGCAATTAAAATTCCAGAAAATACAATTCAATCGTTAATTAGCCGACGGTTGATCAAAAGTATCGAATGAGAACAAATCTGTAGACTTTTAGAGTTGTCAGTACAACTGAATACATGATTAAGCCTAATTGTATGCAAAGATGTGCGAATAGTGATTTGATTTTTTTAACATCAGTATTTCATCCGCCTTAACACACTGATGCAATGTGTATCATCGACAGAAACTTTCTTTACAAGTTAAGCATATTGTTCGAACATTGTGTGCCCATTGAAAGTGATACTTGCGAAGTACACCTTGAAATATTGTAGAGGTATTTCTCACTGTTAAACTTGCTTTTTACTACTCACTTGTTCTCGTAGTGAAAGGTTTTGAGAATACCCGTCAAACTGCAAGTGGTCAAATGTGGTCTGGAAATTTTAGAATATGCATTTGTTAAATTGGTCACTATCAATCAGACAAGTAGGATCGTAAGCCATTTAAAATAACGTGGCCAAAAATAGTATTAACTCATCCTGCGCTCCCTTAATACTGAGAGTGTACCACAGACTAGCGATTTTCAGACGAGGTTTGGTTGGACTTGTTAATGGTATAAGAAGGCGTTAAACTTCTCAGTTGTATAAGTAAAACATGCTGTCAAGATGGCTATCATGAGCTAGCAACCACAATTCTGAATTTTGTTATGTGGCAACTATGTATCGCATGGAGAAAATGCATCATTCTTTTCAGTTTTAAATACGAAGCGATAAAACTTGCTGTCTAAGCCCCCAATTGGACTAATTTCGAGGGGTTAAAATGTCAGATACGCTTTACTGAGGAATGAGATTTCTAACACCAGTTTTATCTTATAAGTAGACACTAGTCTATTGACCACTCAACTGCTGCGTTTATCTCAGACTCACTGAAATACGTATGTCAGCGTTGGTTTGAAGAGCGCTAACCGGACTACTTACAAGTCCTACCTTTCTAATGCTCTCAGATGGTATTATAATTTCATAAGCCGCGTCCCCTTCATTACTGTGATAAACTTAAAAATACTCAAAAATCCGCAGCGCGGTCATAAAAAGTCGACGCAATCAATTCCCTGATTTATTAACAATAGAAATAGATACTGCCAGGAAATTGTTCATGAGGAAAATGCAAAGCACTTTCGGACAACACTCAAACTGTCACTTTCATAACGACTTTTGATATTTAAGCAAGCAGTTATCCATTGTGGAGAAGATCTTTAACGGCTTCTAATAACTTTTGGCTGAGGCCAGAAATGAGCACACGTAGATGCCTCCGATTAGGCAACCACGATCAGACAGACTTAACGAAAAGCATCAAACACCACGTAGTACGCTCATATGGATATTTTGACCTACAACTACTGGTTTACTGTAATGGTCACACACGCTACCAGCTAACTGACTCCACTGGACCAAGTAGTTGAGTGGCATAAGGAGAAGGTTTCTGAAAGAGCCTCAGGCGTTAACACAATACTTGGAACAAACTTGAATTCATCATCTATTTTGCCATCAAAATTGCTTCTTTGGGAGTTGGTGAGATAATTTTGGTCATCATTTTGCGTGTCAGCTCATCGTTAACTGGTAAGCTAACGTTCAGAGCTATTTTCTCGTTGAGCGTGATTCACAGCTCCCCCACTCCATGATGAGCAATTCACCGTGAGCTTAAAGTGGCACAAACAGACTAAATGTGTGGATGTTGAACCACCAATCCGCTGAGAGTTAACTGGCAATTTTCAGTCTGGCCGTGTAGGCCCAACCATTCTGTGCCTATTTTTGGCTTACAAAATTGGAATACAAATGCGTCGTATTTAGTTCGTTACTGACAGTAAGTTTTATCGTCACGGGCTGCTCATATCAGTTTAAAGTTGACTGAAAAACTATATACAGAATTAGTTCAGAATTCTTCAGTTCCCAAACAATTGTATGACCAAGGTTTTTAATCAAAACACAATGAGGAGACATTGTGCCTGATTGCAAAGTTTAAAAACACAATCGCAGTATTTGACTCAGTGCTTGAAATGTAACGACGGTGCATCCACATGGTTGCTGGTGAATAAAGCCCACAATAACTGTTTTTACGATTTTATTTTTCTCCTCATTGATTGATTTGTGGTTGGTGTACATTAAGCGGTGAACACAGATAGAGTTGGACAAAATATAAAACCTACAGAGTTGGATGACACGTCAAATCAGTGACGTCTTCGTGGTTGTCCCGATGAAGGTACTGGAAAAAACGATTCAAAAAAATAGTAATTTTACTTTGAAAGAGAACGTGAGTACAATTTAGAGAATAGAGTTTCACTTTCAGATATAGGATCAACTGCAAAGATGATTGTTAACCTAAAAATCGTTGGTTATCACGTGGAAGTTGTTTCCAGTAAAAAACAGACACATCGTATCAGAGTAACAAAAGTGGTCGAAAACATAGCTAAGGCCAAGATACCACAAAACTACAGACTGTACAGTAACAAAAAAAATTTAAAGGGTTGCCAGAACTGGAAAGAATAAAATATGACAATTGTACCGTTGCCAATTACATTTTGGCTAATTTTCGGATAACCTGACCTAAACCAAAATATGTTTTTCATTAAAACACATGAAAGAGGAGCATTTTCAGACTACAGAGTGTGGAAACGTCATTAATTTAAGGCACTGAAGACAAGCAGTCAGAGTCAAGACAACAAACAATTGGATAAGGTTGAAAAACCAGTCCGTTATACGTTTAACGATAGTAGATACAGTACTGTCGGATTTATTGGTCGGAAACTCGACAATATGCGTATTAAAACATCTTTAAAGTTGGTGGGTTTGTTTATTCAGAAATCTATGGTGCATGCGAGTATACAATTAACCATATTCAATTACATCTGGTTTGCTATTATGTAGTTACTTCGAAGTTACTCCAACAACATAAGCCAGAAGCTTTAATTGATAGGAGTTGGTTATTTGTAAGTTGCAATTCTGTCTAATCGTGTAGCATGCTTCTAAGTTATGTATTAACCACTTGCCTGCGACATAAATTGCATAACATGGTATCGGCTACAACGTGAAATTACAGACACAAAGCACCGTGTTCTTCCAAGGGTCGCGACAAATAAGATGGTTGCTATTAAGGGAAATTTTGGAGTGAAGGGTTTTTCTAGAAAATATGCTTAAATGATGATCGGTTGGAAGACAGCGACTTCACGTCTGATCGACCAGATAATGTACACATTCCAGACCTACACCACTTCACACTACACTTCAGTCTGCGTTGAATGCACACACAAAACAGATTAGCCAGTGATTAATTTATCCATGAATAGAGTAAAGGTTACGTAGGCTTCTGATTTACCCACAGGCACCGAGTTGGTACCCTGTCCCATAACTCATGGTTAACTGCGTTCATGAAACTTATTTCCCACATGCCATCTTTTTACTTGGTTAAATTTTTAGCATAACTTAATGAGCTTTTTGAATTAAGCCCTGTGTTTCTTCTTCCTCCTCTCGTAGAACTGTCATGAAGCATAGTCTCTTCGAATTAGTTGTCACCGCTATCCCAGTTTTAACTAAGTAATAGTTGCCACCATATTTTTTGGTATAATGTGGACTTGCTTGACAATATGGAAGTGAACAGGGAGGCCAAAGAAAATATTTAAAGATACAAACGTTTGATATAGCAGTAATAACCAAAAAGGGATGCTTGGACATCATGACTCACCGTTATTACACTACCATCAACAGTAACACTAATCATATTAGCATGTGCTGTGGTGACAATGAAGTCTTCGACAACGAATTTCTCTCCGGGGATTGTGGAAAGTTCGGGGTATTCTGTAGATTTCAGTAGCATGGATGACCTATATTTGAATTGATTGTACTACTTGAAGTAAGTCGATTTCTCAATGAAAAATGCCCTAAACAAATTATGACTGCGTAGTGCAGGTAGACAGTTTTCTTTTAGGAAACTCAGATTCTTTCAGAGTGAGCATGAAGTAAACATTAAAAAAAACCGTTTAAATGGAGCTGAGAAAATCACCAGTACTTTATTACATTCTGCTAGTGGATTTGAGAGAGAATTCTGTCAACCACCGTTTGATAAAATCTGTCAAATATGGGGTTGAGTGATCTCGGCTCCAAAGTGGTACCGCTTCTGACATATTTTCAAAAGTTTTGGTCGCGTTGGCTGAGTATTTAGGCTAATTCGAATTCTTCCGGAGTAGCAAGAAACAAATGTTGTCAACGTTAAGTACTACCGGAAGAAACACTCGATTTTCTTGGTTCATCTTCGTATGCGAGAATTTTTCACTACGCAGTCGAAGGGGCGTTTAGTTCATGAGGTTGTCTTCAGATGATATTACTGGGTATTCTAGTGATCTGACCCAATGGGTGGTATGAACGAAACAAACCCGCAGGCCTGAATCTTAGACGCTGACAACTGGAACCACAACTTTTTGTCCGACAAATGTCAGCCAATTAATTGAAACGGAGTCCGGCTGACACTAACCACCTTGCGTTTTGTCCCTTCATGGTTAGCCAATATAGTTCCGTTCTGTCGTTTCTCTAATTGCACCGCCCTTCACACATTTGCCCAGTCAGACGAGTATGTTCGTCCTTCGGGTTACCCAGATTTTATAACCTATGTTTTAGGGTAAATATATGATACTTCAAGTTGGAGCATATAAGGCGTCCAGTACCATTTGATATCGTACAACCTTTCTTCCATAATTAAAAAGCAAGAGATTTTTGATGGGTAAGAACCTGTTTGTACAAACAATGCTTCAGTTAATTGGTAAGCTGACTTTAGTCCATGCAAATCGCACGTGAGTCCATCTCCATCATAGAAACCACCTAAAAATATCCTCACACGGTGGTCGTGACAACAGTATATGAAAACGCGTACTGATGGGTGAAAAGCCGTGTCTTTTTACACGAATGAGACAGGACTATGTCAATGTGAGTAGGATAGTAAACAGTTTGGGAGAAGTTTGTTCAAACACACAAATCTGCAGGTAGAGACCACGTTTCGGTGTTCTGCTCTTTGTTTTAGTCCGGAACCTAGCTGCTACAACGCTTGAGTGGTACTTCCAGTTCGTAGCTTGTTGAGTTACATAACCTTTATGTGGCGAGGACTGGACCAACAGCAGCCACTTAATAATCATAGTGGCTTGCTGTCTCATAACGACTGAGCTTCTATCGTCATCCAGTCCTCGGACTCTTCGTAGGGTCCATGGTGGGAGTCCAAGAAGGATGATTTAGAAGTTATTTAGAAAAGTCCTCAAGAACGGCTTCAAGTGAAATCACTTTGACGTCAAAGGAACTATTCATGTTCATTCCATCATCCCAATATTAATTTGTCTGCTCGTATATTAAGGGTGAAAAACTTACCACAAATAGCTCGCCTACACTTACGGTTCCCCAGTACAAATTGTTTTTCCTGCGTCTATGGCTACGTAAACAGCGTTGTACATTAGGCAGTGTATGACAATAAACACACTAGAATACATAATTCAGGAAATTGCGCTCCTGCTGCAGACTTTAACCAACAATAGAACTCATTATTATTAAACGTCATTTATTTCGCAGTGTTTATTTGGTGTTTTTATTCAAATTCGGCTGCGCAAAAGGTGACAATTTTAAAACTTGTTTCATTTTCTGGCAGCACCGAGGCAACGGTAAATAAAGTGATGATTAACAACAAAAACATATCAAAATACAAATTTGAAGTATTTTCCTTATCCCCAACTGAACATCTCTGGGCTGTCCAGAAAACGACAAGTTTTTACGCACACAATCAAAACTAATTTGAACCCCGTTTTTTGGTCTTGTTTCTAGTTTGTTTGGCAGTTTAGACAATCATTCAAATTAAAGTGTTCACCCAGTAAATTTTTTGCTTCCGATTATTTGAACACGAGTAATGTCTAAACAAATGCAGCAGTAATCCATCTAAAATCCATTTGGTTTTATGGTAGATGACCACGTATCTTTAAGATGAATTTTCCCAGTGTTTTTGCGTTCACAGCGTATTTGCTACACACTTAGGTCTTTGTCCAATTTTGCATACGTATTTTACATTTGATCAAAGTAAAAAGTACGGATGATATGATCCTCGTTATAAGTCAGCCAACTGGATCAGCAACAGAACGCTAGACTAATTGAACACTGACTACGACCGGTCATTGTTCATTGACAAATGGATCAACCACGGTATAGCTATATCTGCGATAACGTCTATCCACAATTGCTGTGATTCATCTGCAATTTGGTCTACCATTTCACGGCCCTTCGTTTTGGAGTTTTGATACTTACAGTATTACTGATGAGTAGTCGGGGATTCGGTTTATTTTCAAGTTGACCATCACTCACATTTGATCGCAGCGTTCGCATTCCGATAGACTTTCCAGCCAGCCTCTTTCGAAAAGAAGCACTAGACTCGAGTTTCGCTCTCATTAGAGCTCGTCAGTAGTGCATATCCTTGCCACGGCCGGGATTTGAACTCCGGACATTCCAATCATGAGGCAACCGTGTTAACCACTGCGCCATTGACCTTACGTTAGGCACGACCGAATCACCAAATCTGAACGCTCAACCACTCTCGCTTGTGAGCAATGATCAGTTTGCCCGATCGTCTCGAGAGGAGACACAGTTACTGCCTGTTAACTCCAATCGATAACCCCTTATTTACAGTATTCTTCAAGGATCAGAGTAAGTCTCATTCCTACGACTAAGATGAACAAAAGGCAACAAACATCGTTCCGTTCATTCACTAAAGTCCATTAGCCTGATCAGAAGGTGTTGCGACTTAACCTTAGATGGCCGTTGGTTTACGTATACTTTGAATGTCGTTTAATGTCGGTCCATTTTCAAGCTGAAGTTTTTCGATTCTTAATGGCCTAATTGAATTTCAGTTGGCCTAAATTCGTCTCTGCTATGCATCATCAAGTTGATTGATGACTCGCCCTTGAATACGTCCAGTTGATTCCAAAAGTGCACATCATTCAGTGTTATCAAAATGAGTGGCTGAAATATTTCTGCACAATGGCTCTTCCCGTTCGTCTTTGGGTGTGACCGCTTATACAGTTACGCAATCTGTATGAAAGCAATTAACAATATTTTAGCCGATTACGATTTGGCAGCCTGATGACAGTTCAGTTAAACACAAAACACGTACAACCTGTAATAACTCACTCATCCAAAATACCACGGCTAGCGAAGCTGATAGATGCGATCGGTCCAGCATTCAAATTCTGATACCAGTAGAGCAGCATATAATTCGTATCGAAGAATTTGATTACTCCAGTCACATCTCCGGTAACAATACAAAATTTACACAGTAAACTGGGGAAATAAATAAGAAACGTCATATTACGTTGAAAACTTAAATCTGGTGGATTATCTTATTATTTGCGTTCAATTTCTTTATCTGTTTAGTTGTTAGTTTCGTGAACAGTGCTCGGATTGGACACAACTGGCGGTATGGTATTTCTAGTACACAGTCCAACTCTGAAAGTAGAGTCACACAACGGCTGCGGCGAAGTGTGGTTGTCAGCTGAGGGGACACTGTTGAAAATATTAATATAATCCAACACGCTTTCGCCACATTTGTAACAATGGGCATGGAGTTCGACGTGTGTGCGTGTGTGAACGCGATCTTGATACAGAGGAGATCGGTTTCACTACAATTGAGGGTAGTCTGATGAGCACGTATGCGCAAAAAAATGTATGCGTAAATGTTTCGTTGCTGCTATAGTGTTATTTGATGCACCTCCAGTGCTCAAAGTTTGGTGAAATTCTATAATTACCAATTTTCTCTCAGCTTATTACATCTGCAACTCTCTGGCTGAGCGCTGCGCCATTACTTGCACTAATGGAAAACGGACACAGAGACTCCGAGAGTAAGCAAATTCAAAACGGTAACGGAAGGTGCTGTAAATGATAGATGTGGTGTAATATTTATGATATGAAGAGAGATGTAAACGTAACAGCTTGCAAGTTCTTTCCTCTGGTGTTGCAGTTCTTCATCACCGTGTACCGTATGTTCTCTTTTTCAGTGATATCTTACTTAAATCAGAGTAGGTGTCTGTTCCGTCAACCACCAGTCAAATTCAATAGTGGTACTGTAGCTGATAATGCTGTTTCCTTACGTCCTTTGTGACTTGGCCTTCGAAGAGCCACAATGGCTGGCTGTTAAACTTGCCTATTGGTTGTTTCTGGTCAAGTTGTGTGTATTATGTGGTTGACTGCATATTCGTGGAACACACGGTCAGCTGGCTATCTTATTCCTAGCTTGCGTGACGTCATTAATACCAAGAAGAGTTACCTATCCTATGTGTAGGTTGCCTGATAAAAAGCATTCCACTTTGGTGCTTCATGCCTCGTAGAAGTGTCTACCAATTTGGGTTGATACTGAGACTGGTTTCAAATTATTTCACTGGTGTCGCACAACAGTGACTTTTATAGAGAGATTAGCTAGATTAGCCGAATTCAGCGTGACACTTTTTAGACAAACAAAAATCAGCTAATCAGTTAATAATGCAGTGAAACTGAAACCCAGTTTGGACCGTCTTACTGTGCATAAATTCTGTTAGTCATTTGAGAACCATAGAACAATCCTCTTTGAAAAAATGGGGAAAAATGAACTAAAACAGGAAAACGGACAAGATTTGCAATGGGAACGTGAAAGAAACAGAAGACAGTTTAATCGTTTTACATTTGGTTTTAGTTTGGAATTGTTGAGTAGAAAGGACTGAACACTCTGATACCTAAAATGGACCACGACAACGGGCACCACAGTTTGCCAGTTATTAATTCTGGTTGACAGGTCCGTTAATCACTGATGTTTGTCAGCAACATTGAAAATTCTACTTTGGACTTCAGTCACGGAGCAAATAAGAACCAATCGGAAGTGAACCGAATATCACTTTGTTGTTGCTCCTAAGGAGACATAAGATGGCGGCCAATGAAGTGCTTAGAGTGGACGCTGGACTCGCATTACGGTTTGAGACAACATGATAGTACTCAACCCAAAAATAATATGATGTTTCGTGTGACAATGACATCTTATGGTTTTAGTGTCACCGCTGGTACAAGAAATGTGTAGTCACAAAAACTATCCAGATTTTCCAGCTTTTGTTTAAATATTTGCATATCTTTTTTTTCATCTAACATTTTAAGCCGGTAACACCTGCAAAAACACTCAACTCATTCGATTTCAAATTCTCACGGATTTCTAATCGTGGCTTTGCTATTCTTAAACGACGAGCCAAAATAAAGACACAATTTCGTAGTTTAATCTGCAGTCTAACAGTGAGTGAGGAAGAGAAATCAATCATTACTTCGTAACACAAGAAAACCATTTGGAAATGTTGAAACGATATGATCAAAACCGCTTCACGTGGGTGTTTGCAAACTACCAAGTAATGCAGCTTAATTAATTGAACATTCTATACGCATTAGTGAATTTTCGAAAATCCAAACATCTTGTCAGCACTTAACTAAAATTCATATTTGGAAGGATCTTGTTTATGATGTACAAAACATTGATAATACTTCTTTTGTCAGTGACATCTAGGCTTAGAAGTAAGGAGAATCGAAGGTGCTTGCAAAAAAATGTTAATACACGATCTACACCACTAATAGACAAACACAGCCCACACATTCAAATTGATGCACTAACTGGTCTCTTTTGAAAAGTTAACACTAGATTCGTGATTTACTTGTGTTATACATTTTCCAGTCATGAATGTTACCCAGCTATTGTTAATTGGAATTTTCAGGCCGATTTCAACGGTTAACAACAAGACTGAGCAACTTAACTGGACTCTGCTAGCTGACCTTATTAAGAGAACGCCTGACGGCAAGGTAGTCGATTAGAACTAACGTAATAGTTAGTGAGTCCTCTTCCAAGACGATCAAGCGAGGTAAGTATTATTCACAGGTGCTGGTGGCTGGACGTTTGAGTGTAATAGTTCGGCGGTGCCTACTACGATTGTGATTATCTAATGGTTAGCAAGGCTTCCTCTCGAGAATACAACCTGAGATTTTAAACCCGTTCTTGAAAATGACCTACACTATTGAGTTGTTCTAATGAAATAGAAACCTGAACACTATGCATTGTTTGAAAGAGATTAGTCAAAATATTGGTGCGGATCAGCAGGTTGAAAACAAATATCAGGGATGCTTGCGTTGTAAAAATGAAAACCCACAGTTACTCGTCGGTAATAAGGAATCTGAGTAAAGTGGCTAAATTAGTATAAGCCGATCGTTTGCTGCGTGTTCTCATAGTCCGTTAGGCACATACCACATACCAATTTGCCTTGTAAAACAGTAATATGGTTTAGGGTCTGAAAGCAGAATAGTTTGTTATACAGTTCATGTTGGTGTCTTCAACATCTGCACTGTTCTACGGACTGCAGAATGACAAAAATAATATGAAAATGAGTAAATAAAGATGAGAAAACTCGTTTGCAGTAAGCTTGTACTTTGAATCGTAGTTCCATTCCAAGCTTAGGTGAAGCGATTAATCCTATACATACAACCATGTGCGTGTTCCTAATTTATATGAGTGCGGTTACATATGCAACTGTTGAAAATTCTTTTTTTCCAAAAGGTTCATTAGAAAACACCGCGAATGACTAACACTTTCTGCAACACATAAATTAGTAGAAAACGTTTATTTCTCTTTTCCGTGCTAAATACTTTGAGTTTGAAAGTAGATCAGACCGTCTTATCGTTTAATACTGACAGGAAAACTCGAAAGCAGAAGGGTGACCCTCCTCAAATGCAGATTTGAAGCACAAACTCAGAGGACACACTTTTTAGAATAATATTATCATAGTCTACGTTTTTATCACCTGAGTTACAAAACTACATTGAAACAAGACTGTAATGAAAGCAATAGAGTAGGCAAATTTTCTGCACAGATAATGAAATCTTAATGGTCAGAACCGTGTCAGACGGAAATTCAAGGCAGTCATACCTTTTGCCTACAAAGTCCTGATTATTTCGGTTGGCAAGCGGTGCTTTAAGTGAATTAACGTTAACGAAATTGTGCTGATACCTACGAAAAGCCTTTACTTTTTGAGTGGTATACAGCAGATGCCCGACAATTAAGGGAAAGTGGTCTGTATTGTCTGATTGAATATCCTTATTAACTGAATTATTCGGTTGATCACCAATGTTACTTACGGCAGCTAAAGAAATCGTCCGTAATAGTGCACCCGATTTATGGGATGTCTTCTTACGTATTTTTTAAATTTAATCTATTAAGTTGCATTGTTGGGGACTTTACGGTATGCTTTATCTATTCAGACACAACTTTATCTTATTCGCCGCTTTGGAAGTTAGAACTTTGTGGGGAAGTTTGCACATTAAAGTTTTGTCGTTTATTACATGGTCTCAATGAGTAACTGGAGTCAGTCATAGATCTCCGGATTTACAATCTACCTACATTGACTACATAATCGTGGTCAGATTCATTTACAGTGTTCAAACTGCCTATTATAGTAAATTACATTTACATGTACCTTAGTTCTATAATGAATTAAGTGTTCCGAATGAAAAAGTGGTTTTTAATTATGGTGTAAACAGTTTGGTTTTCAGTTTTGTCTTTACTAACCGAAGTCAAGGCTGCATCATGTAAAACAGTTATCTTTATCGACCGCTCTAAATACTACAAGTGGTACAATTTAAGATCGCGAAATCTTCTAAACGAACTTATATAACAATTGCTTACGGCGATAGTAAAATGTCAAGGTTTTTAATATTTTGAAATACCAATATATTTTCACTATATAATGGGCCATCATATGAGGTAACTAAAGATGGAAAGGGTAGACCGAAAAAAGTGTATATCCAGATAGTGCTATCAGCCTTAAAATGGTTAGCGGGAATTATGGACTTTTAATTTCGCTCAGAGTGAAATCTGATAGGTCCTTTTTAATTATTGCTAATCTTATAACAGTTTTGTAACTCACTTTAAGTCCAAACCGTATTGGCATATCTGGCTTAGTGGTCATGATGATAACCAACTGCACAGTTGCGGCAGTGTGAATAACGTGGAAGAATGACTATCATGACTTAGCAACTGATGACAATCGTTGTTTCATACAAATCAAATCGTTGACCGTTTCTACTGTGATCGCTATCCGCACGTCTTATAGATTCTGATGCAGAGGATAAACGAAATACTTATATCTCGCGATGTCTTTAGTACAATTATTGGTGAACAAACAATCAGATCATTGTAGCCGACTGACGATTGACTTGATTTTTCATGTAACAAGAAAATATATAGCAAGTTACCCACACACTTAGTTCCCACGAAACAGAAGCCTTCACAACTAACTAGTTATATGTTAAAATGACCAGTTCTAAACCATTCTAACAAATAATTGCCTTACCTGCAAACATCAGACAGCTCAGGGTAATCAATCGCCTTATCCCACACCTTGAATTTCTAGGAAACATGAACCGAATTGTTACAGACTACTTTCCATCCATTTGAGAACCGGAAGCAACATACTGCTTTGGCAAAGGCATTTGTTGCAGGATTGTTCTGTTTATAGCCTCCTTAAACACGATGTTAGACGTTTTAGTTTGCTTAGTACCCACCACGCCGACTTATTAGCTGTCAGCCGCACCTTTGATTTTTACCATTAACCAACACCAATTCTTGCGACCCATTTCTTTCATGTAGCTACTGCTGTTAAACTTAGGAAAACTATGCGCAATACAGAAGAGAATGTCAGTGGAATGATAAATGTTTGCTGTCAGAATGGTTTCAAACAAAGCAAACTTCAGGCGCATGTCTGTCAGAAAAATGAATGGTTTATTGTGATGAAAATCAATTTTGGCTGACCACTTCAAGCGAATGCGACCTGTTTGGTGTAGATGTTTTATGCCGGACAGTTCTGTCATAATCAGTTGGCTGTTTTTCTTTGTACCTTTTAGTTTCCTCATTGGACATTACTTTATGTTTACTTTTCGAAATTTTTAACGTTTCTGTAATCACATTCTATGCTCATCATTTTGCAGCGTATTTGCAAGTGAAGGTTTTTTTGATACACAGATCATACTGTTTACTCCATTACAGCTAATCAGCTGGTCATAAGCAATTGTTGGGAATTCTGTTGTTCCCGGTCGTTTTAAGAGTGGTGAGCGTGAATGATTTGATCGTCAGTTTGCATATATGATTTCATTCCTCACCGTAAACATAGCCTCATGGTGAACGGTCATCAAAGTGTTCACACTATACATCAGGAGAAGTAATCATCAGGCTCACCAATTTGGTAAGAGAAAATTGCTCGGCACAATTTCACATTCATTTTATTGAAACACGGATAGCTATTTGATGACATTTTGTTTGAAGTGTCAAAAATACTGAGAGGCGAATGAGAAAAATTGTGAAGATCAAAGTTAGAAGTTTGCTTTTTCTCACTGTCGCTACCCAGGTAGCGACAATGAATGTACACTCTGACAATTGACTCTCTTTGGTATTTTGTTCGATTTCTCATACTGATATTTAAATGGTCTGTAATATGCACTTGTTAAGATGTAGCGTAATCTAACCGGACATAAAGTGCGCAGTATTAGCCTACTTTATGTTTTGTTCAAATTCTTGACAGATAAAGGATGCTCCAAATTTTCTCACTGTGTTTAACAAGTGATCTATTTAGAAAGAGAATTCAATTAAATATGAGACTATCCTTTTGTACATTAGTCAGACACACTTTAGAGACCGAAAATTAAAAAAATCTGTTCATTATAACTTATGTCTGTGGCTGGAGAGAGTAGAGACTGAATTCCATGAAGTCAACAATGATTACACGTATGAAAAAATCCTACTATAGTGGATTATTTTGCACCTAAATTCAATCCAGTAAATATCAAGGCAAAGGGACAGTACTAATTTTTCAGTGGGGCAAAAACGTTGACAAGCGATGTTCCAGTCAAACTCCATAAAAAACTGGAATTTTGTTGAGTTTACTAATGCGTAGAATTGAAATTAACGTGAATTTTAAAAGTGTGTGCCACCCTTTTTATATTGATGGAAACTCTCATCAACTTTTCTTGTTTAGTTCAGATGGGCCGAATTGTACGTGTGATATTCAGAAAACACTGATCATTTCCACACTAAATAGCTGACTCTTGCTTTAAACTAGGAAGTATTCATCATTCACCTTTTTGTGATGGTCAGAAATGTGATTGGTTTGTCGTGTATTGGGACCAGCTTCACTGCTTTTTTATACCGCGATTCCGCAGCGTCCTCTAGAGAAAACAGGAAAGCGGTCAGAGGCAAATAGTCAACAAACATTGCCGACAAGAAATACAGTAATCGCAAAGCGAGCACTTTATCCTGACATAAAACCTCCAAACCTGACATGCTTCTCTAAATTCAGATAATTATCTGGGTGGGTGCTGGCTGCTGCCATGCTTAACTTTCATTTATACGGCTATGGTATAATTCAGTCATTCTAAAAAGTTGAAAACGGACAGCAGATGTGCATTTATTGACAAATTGGTAATTCAAATGTTTAGGTCCTGTTTATTTTTTTGAACAGTTCATACGTTGAGGGCAAACAACCAAATCAGAAAATAAGTTTATAAGTTATTACAGAAGGGTAAAGGATTTGCGCTGTTGCGTTCCTGTCTCTGTGGCAGTGGGTGAAAAGTTGTACTGAACGATTTGTAGGTGTAAGGAATGCAACTAACCAAAAGCTGAATTCGACGGAACTTCTGGTTGTAATTCTTTCATCTACGGTCACTGTAATAAACTGAAACAACGTGTAGTCAGACATGCTAAGTACCCTGTGAGATTAAACTGGGGTAACGGTTAGAAAACTTTCAGTACCGGCTGTCTTCCATGTATGAATAACATTTCAAAACTCTCTACCAATTCACCCGTGATCGCAGAGTTCGGTAAGGCGTAACACTGTGAACAGACTCCGACTGTGAATCAGTTTTCTCTCTGCAGAGCAACCCACCTGTTTTGTCTCAAAGTTACAGCTACTGACCTCTTAAACGTTCATCCTTGTATAACGGAAGGAGATGTGCCAGTGGATGACCCGGTGTGTGGAGTAGTTTGTGGGTAGGAATTAGACCTACTTGAGGTGTCTGTAATTCGTTCAAAGTTGACCTGCCCTTGCTCGCCTTTCCGGGTAAGTAATTTTACTGAGAATCACATTTGTTCTAGTGGTCCGTCTCTGAACACTATCACCAAAAGTCAAATCTTTCTTACGATAGGGACAGCAAGTCTGTATGATCGTTCTCAATTGTGGGCGGATTATGTAGGCAAACAGTGGGAAGTGCATCAAGGGGGAAGTTCCCACAAATTCTTTCTAGAAGGGATTAGATTACTTGCTGCTTTTTAGCCATAACAACACAGGTTGCAGACAAACTCAAACCGTTTGCCACCACTGTCCCTACTTTTCTTTCGTGTTCTAACGCAGGCAGTTTTTGTCGCCGAGGTAATAGCCAGTAGAATTTCGATGATGAACGTGCACGACTTTACGTTTGTTGACGCTGATCAACAAGTGATGTTCTATAGACCACCGGTTCAGGCAGTTCAAATCGTTCTGTAAGATATCCACATCTTCTGGACATTTCAGAAATCGCCAGAGATTTGCATCATCCGCGATAAAAAAAAACTGTGCTGGGTATTCTAAGTACAAAAAGAATGAATAACAGGAGTCTAAAAACTGATCTTTGCGGAACGTCACTGTTGGCTAGGAACCAATTTGAAATCTGCCATTCAGCTTGACGGTGAGCTTACATTTAGTTAGACAGTCCACTAACCAGGTAGGTCATAGCTCGCCATTGCCATGACTAATCAGTTCCTGCAGCAAGATGAGGTGATCAACCCTATCAAAGACCTCATAAAAGCCGAAATAAACCTTGTGACTGAAACCTCTGTTCAAACATCAAGAGTGATCAGCTTGTTTGTGTAGCCCCACAGGAGCTTTGTTGTTTCTTGACGACGAGTTGCAGACATTCAACCATAGCCCCGAGAGTCATCTAGTTGGCTCTCCAACACTATAGAGAAAATTTAAGGTAACCCTATTGGTCGATAGTTTGCTGGACCAACTCTGCGCCCACTTTCAAACATGAGTGTGATTGTAGACCGTTTTCATTTTCTCAATGAAATTCCGGTTGATGAATAGCAACTAGAAGCGCTGCAAGCGGCCTTGCTAAATCTGTGGCGCAGCTTGGTAAACCGAAGTCTGCGCCGGGTAATTTGTGAGTTAGTAGGTTTTCTAAACTGACTCCGACTTGTGACACTAAAATCTTAAGTGATTCAATCGAGTTGCTGCCTATGCTCACGAAAGTCGTTGATGATTTACAGTTGTGCACACTTACGTACCGTTTACTCCGAGTGTTGATCGCCTCTGCACTTGTATTGGCAAATCCGCCAGAAGTTCGCAGTTATGAAGTTTCAGTCTTGCTCCTTGTGTGTGCTGCGACTTTATTGTAGAAGAGATTAGGGTTCATTTGTAAGCTTACTAGCAAGACAGCGTTGACAACAAACTCAGTCCTTTCTGACAGTGTCCAAAATATAATTGCGTCACGTGAAATACGCAACAAAAACAAAGTCACTTTGTTCTGATTGGGATCTGTTCCGTGCTGAACTCCTTAGTGTGAGTGAACGTCCCATTATACTCCGTGGATGTCTGGATTTTCTACTAGGACAAAGACATCTTATTAAAAAATGGCTGTTAACAGCACTGGAGAAATTCCTAATGATGAGCTGTCAGTAACCACCAGAGCTCAGTGCAGTGCTTCGAATTTCCTATAGGCAATTTTTGTGGTCTTTACTAATTGCCAGACTGTTTCTCAGAGAATCAGTAACAATCTGATGCAAAGACTTGAGGCCTTCAGATGCGATCTCGAATAAAACCTGTGCGCCACCTCCTTCAACAATTGTTCTATCACTGCGAAACATTGTCATGCCGGGTTAGACAGCTCGCCATTCCGCACATCTCTACGCCAGTTCTCCGTGATGATTGATATAAATCGGTTTTACCACAAACGGAGGTCACAAAGCTTGCCCAGTTTATAAAATAGTGAAACCGCTTTGATGTAAAAACAGTGCCGAGGGGCAGTTTCACTGCCGACAATATTCATGGAGGATAGATCCACACGATGATGTTCGCCGAACAAGAAAGGCTGGATCAATATATCGTAGTTTACCTCAAGGCCGTCAGCCTTCATTCTAACGACGATTAAAAAATCCGTTAATATAACGCGCCGACTACAAGTACTAGAAGTGGTATGTCTTTTAACAGTGATTAATAATGTGGGCTTTGATATCAGAATTTCAAAGAAGTGTTTGCAAAACTGGCTTGCCTTGGTTACTTCTTTGGAGCTGTTCAAGAATATCGCAGATTTTTTAATAATAGAAGAACGATTGCGCAAAACAATTCCCAACCGTTGTGGTTTGCAACCATATATTTTTGTGGTTTTTCATCTACAATTCCATCCACATTACTGTTCGAGTGAAAACGTTTGGTTCTGCATACAATATGAACAGCTAAGGCAGCGCAATGCAAAGTGACCTGACCGGTATCCATTAATTTAGCTTCGGTCAATAACTTTACAACTAGGTATATTTTGCTAGACTAATGAGACAGAGACGGTTAAAAAGGTTTTTGATAACAAGCCACATTTTTCTTGCGGTTGTATCCGAAAAATGTTTCTGACCACAAATTTCGTTATTGCTGCGTTCGTTTCTCCATTTCTCGCCTTTCGATACTTTTTTGCATAACTGGCCTTTCTTCACGATTATGATATTTGTGTCGGCGAGAATCAAATAGCTTGCCCATTTCCTTCCTATTACCTGTTACTTTGCTAACTATCATTCACGTGTAAAGACGTCGACGATCACAATGATACAGTTGCAGTCTAGTTGACTGCGTTGAGTCTGTAATTTTTCACAAAATCTCAGTGCAAACCGCTTTCTTCACCCAACCGTCATAGACTGCAATACATCAGTGGTTCAAACTAACGCTTAACTGCCACAAAACTATGGATAAAAAGCAAACTTTATACAGAAAGAGAAAAAAAGCAGGGGACGGAAAGATACTTAACTACTGAAAATAATTACGTCTACCGTCAAACATTCAACATCAAGGTGTCTACACCTTGCAAACAGACAACCGAGCTGCAAGTGAGAGTATAATGTCATCAACAAGACAGCCCATTTACAGCATTCACTGCTCCACGTCATTAGATGCACTCACCTTACAGACAACTCGGACAAACAACGACAACACTCACGCCACTGGGCTCCATTAGCCGTCATCTCACCTAATATCTCAAGCCACCGACTCTGTGAGTCGCAAGGGCCCCAGATCGGGAGAAGAACTCGATCTACAGTGGCCAGCTCCTTGGCAAACGACTACATTTCCCTACGCCAGGTCATTATCTGTCCACCTCACACCTTATACCAGTCCGTCGTAGTGTCAGCGAACAGTGCTCGGTGTGGAAGACGACTAGCTTGCATTCACAATACACGACCTAACAATCTAAGCCCGTGAAAACATGGAGACTGGACAAAAGAACTCGTTTGATGATCACTACCAAACACCCGCTTTCTAACCTCTTCGTTACTTACACGCTGGTGCCACCCGATACGGGCGATTGGACACAGACATCGGTGATCAAACACCTGGAGACGGTTCACGTCTTCTACCCTGAGCGACTAGGTTTCGCTGCCGTAAATTAATACGGCCCCCGCCGTTGTCTTATATACGCGACTCTTTAGGCTTCAGAGAAATACATATATGTCACCAGAGATGCCCCCAGATTAGCAAATACTGTCCTAGCCTTAGAGATGCACGCTTCTGTTTCACTCCCTACACCTCTGCCACCGCCGATGCAATATCCCAGGTAAACAAACCGGTCAACAACTTCCATGACTACATTATCTTACATCAAACCTACGTGATAACAACAATCCTCCAGAATTACTTCGCATTTTGAGGCTGCAAAACACATTACGAAGTATTTCGCAGGACGCAAAATAGCGTCTAGCATTGTTTGTGCCGATTGAAAGTTGTCAAACAGCAACACCTTGTCGTCAGCATGATCGAGATTAGTCAGTCCTTCACCAGGTAGGAGGTCCACGCCGGCATCTTGTGACTGCCGGAGATAATTCTCCAGTATTTCGTCTGTGACGGAATTTAAAAAAACTGGCGAGAGCGGACAGCCTTGACGTGCGCCGCTCATGATGCCGAAGCTGTCAGACAGCTCATCGTAAACCCTAACCTAAGCTGAAGTATGGGAAAAGAGTGCCGACAGTATGTTCACGTACTTAGTCGGCACACCTCTGCGTTTGAGCGACTCTAAAAGTGTAGATCGATCCACTGAATCGAACGCACCTTTATAGTCGAGACAAACAACAATTGTTGGCCGGCGATATACATGACGTTGCTACAGAACTTGACGAACAGTAGAAAGGTGATCTATACATCCTCACCCGGGACGAAACGCTGCCTGTTCTTCCCTAATGTACACCTCTCGAGCTGTTGTGAGTCGGCAAAGTATAGTAGATGCCAGAACCCTGGGAGAAAATCCACACGTTGCTCAAACGTGTTACAGTTTGACTTTCCTGTTTTGTGTTGCCCAATGAGGCCAGCATTACTATGCTTGGTTGCTCCGTGGGATTCATTCAAGTAGAGCGGCTATGTTGGTTGATTCGTCTTGGTTTTATCCCAATCTTCACTTCACTACGTTTACTCGAGTATACATGTCAAATCAAGTTAAATTAAAAATGATCTAGAACAGGTAAAAATTCTAACGTAGAATCTTTTTGAAGTTTATTTATTGTCAAATTTACTTTACGGTAATAATAATACTCAAGTGCGAGATGTAATCTGCTGGATTGTTTGCTCACCTTTATGCACATAAAAAAGCATTTGGGAGCCAGCATCGGTTAAAATAGTTTTTGACATGTCAAACAGTGCGAAGAATCTTTACGGTAAATCGTGCAGCACACAGTTAGATGTTAACGTGATAAAGCCGGCAGTGTGACTTGTACGTTATTCCATAACCAGTGGGCAAAACCTTGGGTGAACCACTTAGCCATGACGGAAACTTCAGTACTCACGTATCTACTAGTGATTTTTCAAACGTAAGATTAATTATTCATACTCACGCTCATTATGTATCTGATGCCGACTTGTGCTAATCGGTGAGTTTTTGTCAAATCTGTTCAATGGAGGACACGCATGCATACCATCTTTTATACAGAATAACATAAAGTGAGCCGGGATAACTACGCAAAAACAGAGCGGATAATTCAATCTGTATTGTTTAAAGCGTTATATAAGTATGAAGTGATTATATATTATGTAGTTCGTCGAAAAGCTCTCAACTGGTTGGGATATGGTTTAAAAAGACATAGAGTCTTTCGCTGGTTATAAAAACATCCAGCAAATGTCATGTACAGTTAACTAATCCAGATACCTAAACTTAAGGACACTTAGCAGATGGTTTTGAAAAAGTGCCATTCAGTTGTAAATTCGGTGTGGACTGTCAAGATATTTTACAACTATCAGGTAGGCTAAAACTGTGAACCAGCTTCAAGGTAACTGAACGTGTAGGTAAGATATAAGTATAAAATAGCGTGGGGCTACGGAAATTAATCGCCAGGTTCCAGGCGACTAATCATACTAAGCTTGAACCAGATCATTTTGGCAACTAACACCTCTGATATTCGATCGTCGCTCCTAGAAGTTCCCCAGCCTTAGAATAACGTAGTTCGGGGGAAGGCAGATGATTGCATATATCCAGTTCACTAACTGTACAAAGATACCTCACGTTGAGGCACCAACGAGAACAAAGTGAGAGAACCTTCTGCTCGCTTGTTTGCTAGCCGCTAACGAACAGGAGAGCCAGCGGAAACTCACTATGTCCTAAGAGTTCAAACAAGCGAAGAAAAGTATGAGTGTCATTCTCATTCGTAACAACGGAACTATTGTTGATTTGGTAGGCTTAGCCTAAAACGGTGGTGGTGGCATGAATCTTTCATCCAGCAATGGGTGAAGCCGTGCCACATAGACTGGTGCAATGAGTCTGACGTCATTGGTCAGTAGTTGAGTTATACTCAAAAGATACCCCGAGTACGTAATGTGACACTAGAAAGGTAACTTCCACTCTGCAGGGATGTTAGGATTTTGCGATGGCAGAGGTGATCACAATACAATCTACATACTGAGAGAGCTAGTTTTCCTGAAGGTGTCTCACATTTTGTACGATGGTATGTTTTTTCACACATCCTCCTCAGTTACAAAATGGAAGGGTACGCCGTTCGTTGAGTGATCTGTCAATATTACAGCAATTGCACCGTCAAAACGGCAGAGTTGTATGGGATGAGACAGAAACGCGTATTTGTTAGGCTGAGGCGTCTCCAGGTACTTGATCATTAATATCTGCTTTCATTTGCTGATAAAGAGCGTATGTTCGACACTGATTGTCAAACGACTCCTTCCGTCTATTCATCACAATTTAACAGACTTAGACAGTTAAATGATACACTAGTAAAGCCACCTAGTTGTTCACCACACTGAGCAATCTTCGCCGACGCTGCCACCGACTGGCACAAGATGCGAGATGGACAGATGGTGACCTGGCACAGAGGAATGAAATCTATCACAAACGGAGCTGGTCACTGTAGGTAGGGTCCATCTCTCAGATTGAGGATCTCGCGACTCACAGAGTCGGTGTCTGAAGACTTTAGGTAAGATGGCGGCTAACGTAACTCGGTCGTGTGAATTTGGTCGTTGATTAACCGGGCTGTCAGTGAATTGAGTGCATTTAATGACGTAGGACAGAGAAATATGCAGACAAGATATCTTGGCGACAAAGCCTCGCCTTCATTTATATTCCGGTTGATGTTTCAAAAGTGTGGGCACCTTGATGCTGGAAGTTCAAATATAGACGCAATTATTTTTTCAATAGTTAATTTCTTCCTGTACTCTTTATTTTTATTCTCTATTTTTAAATAGAGTTTTCCTGTCTTTTCTCCCCTGCTGTGCAGCAATTAATTGTCCGGCAGAAAGTGGAGACCACCACACCAGACCAGTCAAATCTGAATCAAAAAGGCAGTAGAAAAGGATATTGATGAACTGGAGAAGAAAATACTAGTGCGCCTGTGTGAATACTGTCGGTCACCTTGCTCGTGCTCTTTACAAGATATTTATGTTAATACTAATCTAGAAATTTTCTGAAAACGCTGTGAATTTTTTTGCTCGTAAAATGAAGTCAGAGAGTAGATTTGCTTTTAGCTCTTTACACCAGGCGGCCTGAGAGTAAACAGTGTTGACGTGTATTACTAGACGGAGCTCTGTGCAAGTTTTTCTACCTCAATTTTCCGGCGCCCTGCATATGCATTGTCTGAAACCATTAAAGGTCGCTTGCGTAACACTTGAAGGATATTTAAAAGACGCTCAGAAGAAACTCAGAGGGTGGTCTCGTCACTCAGGTTGTAATTCATGGCTGTCATTTCTAAGGTTGACTGTCGGTAATAAACGAATGAAGAAATAGGGGTTGCTTTATAATGCTGAGCTCTATCTAAGGGTTTTCTGGCACTGCCATAAATGAAAATGATAATAACGAATTGGACGTACTTTGTAAATTGGTTTTATCGGTTTCCCATACAACCAATAATCCCTGAGTTGTTGCAGTTATCGCTACGTTTGATCCCGGTATACAACGAGAGCCAACAAAACTTCCAACTTTCTTGTCGAAATCTTCGTCAGTTAGAGGTGGAGCGTAGGCATGTATTTCACCATTAACATTCTGCAATAAACTGTGTATAAACTAAGGCTCACCCAATTGTAAAAGATAACTTGACTTTGACTGTTCGTGACAACATGATGATAATCTCCTGATTTGAAGCTGATCCGATTTTGGGAGACATGTTCACCAGTGAGATTAACTTCACAAAGCGGAATCTCGCTACCGGTGGTCCAATTCCAAATAGCGAACTTCTGGTTGAAATCATCCGCACTTAGTGTAGCAAGATAACGTGCATCTTCAGTCAAGGCAATGCATATTACACCATTCTTGTGCGGGGACAACATGGTTCTGACGGACTGTCCAGTCTTTCCATCCCAGATAATAACTGCACTATCCGGACCTTTGTCACCGGATACAAGCCATCTCTTATCGACACTGCACGCTAAACAGGTAACTTCGTTACACTGCAATAAGGCCGTTATCAATATCGAATAACGTTACATGTCCTCGTAGCAATCGTTGTTTTTTATTATCAATATCAGACATAACAACAAGATTGGCAGAGGAATACAGAATAATAGTTGTGCCTTTCTTGCTAAGATTGATAATTGGAACCTTTTGATTAAATTCAAAAGTCCAGAGAGGGAAAAGAATGTGATCAGCTGAAGGTTCTGACCATAGGGTGGAAAACATATCGACTTGTTTGTTAATTGTTGTATCATTCTTTTTATCTGATTGCATGTTCCAACATATATTAAAACACATTTACCTTCAAAATCTTCCTCACCACATTCATTCGTTTGTAAATCTAAAACAATAAACGGTAATAATTACTACCTCAAGGTATCACAAATCGTTGGTGGCTCTAATGATAAATTAAACGTAGCTTTCGCAGCACATGCTACAAAACAAGTTTTGAGTGTCGCAATTGTGGCACACATAACAGAATATATCGTAATTGATTTTTATGTATCAGATGTGATTTTAAATTACCGTCAATTTTTTCACGGCTTACGACATGATTTGAATCTTGGAAGGGCAATTAGAAATATGTATCTATTTCAACCAACCAACAGTGGACGATCGTTCCCTCAAGGATTGGTTTTCAGTGTGATTATCGTCTTTCAAAAAGGTTAATGCACACCAAAACCACTACGGATTACCCAAATTTGTAGGTGTTATTAAGTGTATCTCGCTGATATTTATATCTGGAGAATAACGTGAGTTTTGTGAATAATTACCATCTTCCATAATTGGTAAAATAGGGCGAAAAGCCTACAGCATGTTGTTACGGTAATAATAGCATTAGCGAATTATAACAACGCAACGTAATTGCACCGCAGTAGTAAGTGAGAAAAGGAAATTGTGACGTAAATGACTACACTAGTCATGTTTTACCCTCTTCTCTGGGTTTGACTGAAGATCATGTCCAGGTGACGATTGCAAGCGAAAGTGACGTTCAATGCCCCATCAGCAGCTTAAGAAGGTCGATCGTCTTCTGAGTGTCCTTTGAGTGTCTTACACAAGGCGCTCAACATTCTCACCGGCGAAGCAATTTCAGCCTCATCGTTTCTGGATTTGAGAACGAGAAATATATGGAGAACTCAGACTACATATTTGAAGCAAAATTGCCGCTGGCTACGGAGTACCAGGGAATCGATCGAAAATGGTGAGACTTCGAATGTTGACCGTTGTCGAAACCATAAACATCCGATTGCGCAACCCTGACAAACTCTGTGCTCAGAAGAATTTCGTGCGGACACTTAACCTCATCTAGCCCGCAATCAATCAAGCCCATGATTGGGAACAGTGATCATGTAACTGATAACAAACACGTCGTCCTTAACCTATATTGACCGTTTTTCTGACTCACAATAGTCCGTGTTTCCATAGTTATTGTGTTGTAACTAGCCTAATGATCAAACACAGAAAACAATTATTGTTCGCTACTCTGTCGTTCTCATGAACTGAATGGATATTTTTCCACCGAAATTCCAACGATAGCTGAGATATTCCACGTTTATTTGGATTCTGAAAATTCGTTCAACTGGCCGAAGTGTGTGAAATTTCACCTTGCACTTGATGGTCACCAAGTTACCACAGACTAGTAAGCGTTCTATTTTATTGATCAATGCACTATTCTCGGTGATCTTACTGAAGTGGCATATTGTAGTATTTCTAATACGAACTAGGATGTAGCTTGAAAACAAGACACTTTCTTAACGAAACAGTGTTACGGAGAGATTTTCATTCGACCGTCTCTTGAGTATATTTGTAGTGTTCTTTTATGGTACGCAAAAGACGGTCGTGCTACCTAGGCGGGTTGCATGGGTAATGGACTAAATTAAAAGGCGATATCTTCTGATGTTTCCGTCTCTCCAGACGAGTAATCTCTATACGAAAGGGATATTTATGCGTATCGCGGTGATACCTCCCTGGTTCGTGCGTTAAAGTTTCTCCAACCTTATGTTAATAAGAATCGGAAGTCACAGTAATGAACCAGCTAATCTGCGAACAAACTTTATTTATTGATTCGCTCCCCTTATGCAAACGGACGTCAACGCAGCAAGTTAGAGCGCTAGGGAGTTGGGCGTGACGGGACCTTTAGTAAGGCTGCGAAACAGCCGCCTGAGAAGATGAACATCGATGGAAACCACGGTTGACCTTCGCAGTTGAAACAAGCGTCAAACCGGTCGAGGGGCTTTTCCGTTGGCGACGGCGGAAACGTTGTTATCTCAATGAAAGTAGCCCACGGTAGTGAAGATGACGGAGATTCACTATACGACCAACCGTAAGGCTGAAGTACTCACGATAACGCACCAAGTTTGATGTCAGTGGCTTGTTATAAATTTACATTCAGAAGGCAAAATGAACAGGTACGGTGGTAATGAGTCAACTTTCATAATGCAGGAAGTTTATGATTCTGGGGATGTCGAACGGAGACTAACTAAACGAATTTCCACCGTTATTATGCATGAAATTCTATATCTGGGTGAATATGCATAGTTACTTGTGAGCCATTTGACATACATGTGTGTGTGCATAAGAAAGTGTCCTGGAGCGCTGACTAAGTGTTAGAGTGGCGGTCGAGATAAACTTCGGACTCAGCCACCGTCGTGGCACACGCGATGTGCTCTGGCAATGGGTTGCAAGCTTTTCAAACCCGAACTGAGGAGCAACTGTGCCTTATCCCAAGTATGCTTTACTAAGTTGGTTTCACTGAGTGATCTCGGGGTAAGCTAGTAATCGCAGAAATCAGCAGGGATCTCCTCGGATGTTTAGGGTTCCTCATGTTCATGAACGCCATTATTAGGTCAACTCTCTGTCAGCGGTACTTCAGAGAGATGAGATTTAGTTGTTGAAGCTGCTCAAAGTAGTGTTTCAAGATCAACAGACGGCCTGATTTACTTGCGCGCCTCTGAACAGTTTCCAAAATAGGATTGACCAAATCAGAGTTCCTTAGTCAAGGTGGGGGCGAATAAATCTGTTGTAGAGATATTAAAACAGGGTCGCTCGAATTTTTCAAACACACACATCAGCATTGTTGGTAGGTTATTAGCTTTCTTGGCGCATGCCTCGCCAATAGGAGAATTTGGAAGGTTGTTCTCCACAGCAGTACTACGATCGTTTTTTCCGTCTGTGAGTCGAAGAAGCACTTTGCCAAGGTAGTGGGGGAAACTGTGCTCGTGTGTGATATGCATGACTTGGCATTTGCTGATATTGAAATCGATGGAGTTTGGTTTGAACTAGTTGTTAAGGGCACTAATATCAGCCTGTAGGGCACACGAGTCAGAGCTGATACGTACGGTAGGCCAGAAACATCAGTGGAAACGATAATTTAGATGGTAGGTCGTTGATGGAGAGGGAGAAAAGTGTTGGCCCCTGGGTGAACTCCTGTGGGACCCCCCTAGTTCTAAATCCGGCGAAGGATACGGAGCAACCCACTCACACATGATAGAAGCGGTTTGACAAATGAAATCCGAACCAGCGAGGAAGATCACCCTTGACATCGCAACGGCGAGACTTGCCAAGTAAAACAGAATTTTTCATCTATTAAAAGCCTCCGCAAAGTCAAGGTAAATAGCATCAACTACCTCTCCCTTGTCAGTAATAGTGCCCCACTGGTCTACAGTTGATAGAAACTTCGTAGCACACAGGAGGCTGCAGAGGGAGCTGTGTTGGTTACTGCAGAAGAAAGCTTGTGTCGAGCGATGTTTAGATGGTGAATCGTGGGCAGGTTCTCCAAGGACCTTGAACACACAAGATAGGAGTGCTGTTGGGCGATTTTTGCACGGCTGATTGTGCTGCTCATCTTTAAAGATGAGAGTGATATCCGCTGATTTCCAACTTTCGGGCACTGTTCCTAGAGCGAATGACTGTACAAACAAGATGCTCAGCGGGACGGTCAACTGGGCAGCTTCGTGAGCAAAGGTCAAAGGAGACATGCATTTCGGCCTGGGTGATGTGAGTTTAATGCCCCAAAGTTTCATCAGCACAGCATCTCCAGTGGTATCCACCGTAGAGCTTCTTCCAGTAGTGTTTTCACTTTTTGCTGCAAAGCATCCTGGCATGCTGTTAGTAACCACAGCGCCGTAAAAGTTGGCCAGAACTTCAGAAGCTTCACCATCTGAAATAGTGAGCCCTCGGGACCGGTTAGCCAAGGCAAACGGCTTTGCTTTTACGGGTTTTCCAGACAGGTTTATACAGGCTTCTGGGATCATTACCGAAGCGCTAGGATAAGCGTCGCTGGAACTCCAATCCATCTTTTCCGATTAGCTTGGTGCGGGGATTTTGAAGTCGCACATAAAGATGATGACGATCCGGATCCCTTGACATTCCAAATCGAGCCCATACTGAATGTTTAGCCTGGATAATCTTTGACGTTCGAGAAGGCGTTCACTCTCGCGGTTTCCCATGGATTATGGAGTAGAGTGGTGTTTAGTAACCTCTGTTTTTTCGAATGGTACAATTGAAACGGACTAACATTTCTTCAACGGACAATGACGAGTTAAACTGTTCCTACGAAGCATTAGCTCGGTGTGTGTTGAGCATATTTTGTTCAACTTGCCAAGGTTTGTTGCATAATTTTGATATTGCTCAGGTTTGCTTGATGTTGAAAGGTGGCCATACGCTTTGTTCTCTCCCCCAAATAAGATACATTACTCATCCTTGTTCTTACACCACCCACTTTGACCGCTTCCCTTAACCCTATTTAGTCCGAGCCCTGTAAACTTCTAAATGCCGAAATTAGACATTTTCCTTCCATATTTTTTCTTGAGTAACTTATGATTTCCGTCATTTCTTGATGCGTGAACAGTCGTTTTGCTCTTACCAGACCAATGATCCTTTGTTTGAGTGAGCTCAACCCGTTTATATCGGTGCTTGGTTGTCGATTTGCTGTGCGGGCACTTTCTTTCTTTGATTTCCAGGATTTTCACATTCGAGGTGAGAGAAAGTTTTCTTGTACATTGGTTCAATTAGTACCGTATTAAATCCAGTTATTACGAGCGCCTTCTCGTTAACCGTTTCAAGGATAGATTATCTCTGTCGTTGGTTATTGAGAGGCATTTACTGGATTAACAGATTACGCGTAACTCGGTATGAACTTGAATCGTTAGCGAACGATTCACGAAACGTCGCTTTGGGGGTAAGCAGAGCACTGTAGGTGAAGTCCAAAGTTATTGCAGTGTGACCACTCAAGTCGAGCGAGGCGCTCAAACGTTGAGCTGTCTGCTACTGATTCACCGTTGGTAAGGGCGTAATCTAGGCGGAGGGACATGGCCTTTGCGTTATCTTGAGCAATCAGTCACATGTTCCGTAAGTCTTGCAGCTGCATTTGCGGCTAGAAATTTTGCAGACATTGCATCAACAGGGCTTTCGTACGATTAAGATTGAAGGTCAGCTAGTGGTAGGTTAAACAGGCAATTATTAGGGTGTGTGAGTAGCCTAGGGAGGAGACATCAAAGGCTGGACAGAATTGCCTCGTCGCTGTCGGAACAATGGTTGGAAGGCCGATAGACTGCGCAGAACATTGATCTTTCAGAGTTGGATATTGCAATGAAGCACCAGACGGATCCGGGAAATGTAGTATTGGGTGGGACGGAGAATAACCCGAGGAGTTGCGGAAATAAAGGACAACACCATATTCTCCTCCCATTTTTCCATCATTCCGAAATGGCAGTGTAACTACTATATCAAACTCAAGATGATGATAATTTATTGAAAACCACGATTCAGCAATTCCGGCAAAAATGAGGTCGTTTGTAAGGCAAAGCGCGCGGGGCTCACCTACTTTGCTGGTCGGACTTTGGGCGTTGGTATAGGTACAATAGATGGAATTTATTCTGAATAAGTGCGGGTTGCCGCAGTTGCTAATGTACGAGAAGGTGGCGGGGACACCGGGCGTACCGGCGAGTATATCGCCGACTCTGGGTGAGCGGGCTCAGATACGCTATTTTGAGACCTCAGGTCAACCAACAAAACCGCCAGGCGGGCAGTGTTAATATCGGACGCTTAGTCTTCTTGCAACGTCCATCTTTATGCTGGATCCAGTATAGTCGCGTATGTAAATAACAAGCGTCTGTAAATTCTGAACCCGTCGAGCAACCGATTCGGACCCAAAAAACGGTCGTATTGGCGAGTTTCTTATTAATAAGGTGCTAATGTCCCGAAACAATATGATAAACCAAATGGTTGAAGAAAACAACAAATCTCAATATTGAATCCACCAAATATACGAGTTTCGAGATTAACGGTTCTCGTAAATATGATCAAACGCAACATTCACTTGAGGGCGTGAGGTCGAGCAAAAATGAAACCAGAGTTCATATAAACAAAGGTCCGGCAAGGGAAAGTAAGGGAAAAGAACTATGCGGAAACTTTTCTACAAGCAGGCGGTATCAAGATTTAAAAATACGTCCAGATCAACATTCATGGGAGCAATGGGTTGTCACGCACGTAACTTGGGTAGTAGTGTCAGAGTGCAAGAAACATTCGTAGTCAATATAAAAATTTCAACATAAAGGAACGAACCAATGAGAAGAGAATAAATCGGGCAGCAAACTTGGCCATCGACGTTCTATTACCACGTAACAATAACCAAACACTCGAGCAAACAGCTACTTTGACAGGCAGCTCGTGCCAGGTAATCAGCTCGCAACTTCTCGCGCTGATCTTTGGTACGATCAAGGTGGAAGATTATGCCCGCTAAAATTTAATAGCGCTCGTGTTGAATACGTTCAAATATATGTACAGCTTTATCGAAAGCATTCACGGCAATTTCCAAGACGCGCATTTAGGAATCATCTGGGGTTAGGCTAGGGCGCGACATGCCCAGTGCGTTCTGCAGAAGCGCATTTAGCTCCAGAGCGAAGACAGAAGGTTTTCAATGTACGATATAGCGCACGGTGTTGTACCCCATTCTATCAAGCACAATTTTGATAATTTCGTTGTGGGAACGGTTTGTTCCCCCCGTTTCCGCGTAATCCATGATATATTGGGATAGACTGAGTCACCACCAGAAGGGCGTGGTTGAAATGCTACTAGGAGAATTCCCTCTGTTTCTGAGACATTTGGAAGAGGAACCTGTACCAGCCTCGGACTGTTTACATGCGGTTAGTCGGGTTTCCTTGCGAGACGGATAACGTAAGAAGGACATTCAAGTATGATTCAAACATGAGCACAAAATGCGAGCCAACGATCGCGATCAAGCTCGCTGCGTAGCTAGAGGGAAGATTTAAATCACTCTGAAGGGTCCTATGCCATAACGGAGTTTGACCGGGTGACAGAAAATTCGGTTTTCACAGCAAGCGCGCCAGTGCCTATTAAACGTGATAGCTCCGAGGTATCGGCCACCACTGATGCGTGTAGTCGCCTTTGACTACCCGGCTCTTGTTCAGGTAGCGTTGTCACACACTCTGTGTATGGTTGTGAGCGCTAACAATAGCGGCTAGGTCATGAAGCGTTCTGCTATTACATGCAGTCTCGCCAGCAGTGGTTATCGAAGTGCCGGTGGTGTCTACTTGGCCAGCAAATAAATTCCCGGAGCAACGACAGCATCGCCGTTCGACTGAAGGCAGTCCGGGTTGACTGCACTATGTGCGTGGTACAGCTCTGAAGAGACGACAAGGCGGGAAATATGGAACCACGTATTACAGCCAGAGCATTGCAACGCATGGCCCTTTAGGCGGACAAATCTAGTACACGAACTGTAAATGAATCACCTGACTATTCTGCCAGATGAACAAGCCGCTGTAGCCAGGGAATGAGAAGCGGTTCATGGCAGTGCCTACACGAAATGCTACCTGACACTGACATTGTTGTTTCAATGTTACAAGAGAGAGGAAGAAGCTTGTGTCCATGGTTGACTACCAGGCTTTGACGGAACAAACGATACAGGGCAACAATCGTCGTTGGGTCTCGATCGCCCGACGTAACTAACTGACGGACACCCAAAGCAGCTCCAAAGCTCCTAGCACATCCCAGAAACCGGTTCAGGCCTTTCGTCTCCATCCCCAGTCTCTGTGGGAGTCCCTCAAGGATCGGTACTTGGTCCATTGTTGTTTCTTATTTACATCAATGGTCTCCCCGAGTTCATCTCTAGCAACGCCCTCCTTTTTGTCGGCGACTTAAAAATCTGCAGCATTGCAGATTGACCTTGATCGTATTAAGTGCATTGAAGATTGACCTTGATCGTATTAAGTGCATTGCGGATTGACCTTGGTCGTATTAAGTGCTGGTCAGATGATTGGAGTCTCCCTCTAAACGACAGTAAGTGTGTGCACATGTTACTCGGAGGAGACTCCGGGAACCTATTCGTGATACATGGTGCACAAAATGTAGTAGATATCACGAAAGTAGATCTCAGGAAAGACCTAGGGATCTTGCTATCGTCTGCTTTGTCCTTCTCTAATCATCACCAGCTGGCCGCCAAAAGGGGTCTCATGGCTCTCGGGATGATCAAACGAACCTTCCGCCGGATTGACGAGCGCGCCTTCCACACGCTTTACAGAGTCTACATTAGACCATTGCTCGAGTATGCCAATCAAGTTGTCTAAACCGGTTTGAAGGAGGACATACTTGTCATTGAACGTGTCCAGCGAGTAGCCACCAACGTGGTCACTGGCTTACGGCATCTTTCATACGAGTCTCGCCTTGAAATTCTCGATCTTTATCCATTTGAGTTTCGTAGACTCCGCGGCGACTTAATTTTTACACACTTTTTTTTAGCACAGGACTCGTGCAACAATTCTTCACCCTAGTAAGTATTAACAGTCGAAGAGGTCACGACTAGGAGCTCTGTAAGCATTGACCTTGGACCCTCCTGAAACAACAGTTCTTCTCTTATGGGGTTATCAAACACTGGAACGACCTACCACTAGAGATTGTTAGCTACTCTTCTAAAGACCGTCTCAAAGTGTTATTGGATTCTCACCTACCTAATAAACCGTTAAATTAATAATTTATCCTGTTTTGCTAGATTATTATTTTACTCTGTTACTGGTAATTTCCGTGACCCCCAGGAGCAGTGCTACACCCCGTTTTCAATTACGGCCTTCCAGGTCAACAGAAGACCGCCGGACATCAAAACGAGCAAAACGACTGGATCCGAGTAGACTGGGCTTCAGCCTCGAACCCGTGTACAAATCGTTGGAATCGCTGAAAAAGTTGTTATATTTGCCAAATACAAACTACTACAAAATAATTTCTGACAAATTGTCGAGAACATGTAATCGTATATAAGACAAGAGAAAAAGGTACTCAATCCAGTTAGATTCATATCTGTAATGCGATACTCCCCGACGTTCATGAATACTGTAACTCCCTGCGACGTCAGAGTTACCATTCCGGTGCTACCGCACCTGTTCACATTACCTCATGGATGCAACTCATCCGTAAACCGCTTACACAAAAGCCAATGTGTTGAAGCGCTTACTGCAGTTTTACCCACAACAGCCTGGTGAATCAGCACCATATTTAAAGTTGAAGTCCGAAAACGTTTCGATCACCATCCTTGGTTACGCCGGCCAGCTATTCCGACACTTTTTCGAATTCTAAAGGCTGACTGGAGTTTCTATCGACATTCCTCTACCTTGACGGCTGGCGCGTGTTTACGCTAAAAGCTCTGTTACGTCCGCCTCCTTTGGCGCTGTTGGATTTTGCACTAAGTTTTCTCGGTGTGCGGTAACTGAACTATGAAATGAGTTATGCTTGTGGCGTCACCGTCTTTCCATGTGGCGGAATGTCCGCTGAAATATGGCGTTATCCAGCAAGTTTTGGTGGGCAATCAGCAAAATGTTGAAACAACCCCAGTAGTGTATTTTCGTCCAAGTGAAAGTCGGTTAATTCTACTTTTGTGAATGGGTAAAAAATTACTGCCGATTTCATGATGTTTGATCAAACGCAATCGTGCTTTCTGAAAGTTTTTGATGTTGGCGCTGCCGGGATCCAAGACTTGGATGTGGGGGTATTTGGACGCTTGTTTTTGTTCGTCAGACTACGCACGTGATTACCTTACTTCGCACATCCTAGAGCAATTTTCATAGTGTTCGCCTTTATGTATCATTTTACGTCTGCTTTACTTCGAACGTTTACACAGGTATGGGATTTTGAACACACCCAAGAAACTTGTATTATTATGTTTCATGTTCGAATTTCGTACTATATGGTACCATATGGCATAAGTGGTAGAGCAGTTTTTCTCACTTATTACTCCGACAACCCATGAGGTATATTAACACACCCGAGACGCGTGTGATGGGATATGATCGCCGCAACACTTGACTACAAACAGAATATAGTCGTGGGCATCAATCCGGGGACTTGTACGATGGTTCCCAGCTTCCAAGTGAACGCTGATCAACGGGATAATTCTGCTCCATTAACTGTTCGCTCTTATCGTGTATAGGCTGGTGCGGCACTATTCTTTTCCTGAAGACGCTGATATCTATTCAATCAAGTGAATAAACCGGCATGCAAACCCATGCATGTTTTTCAAGAAGTGGGATGATTGGGCGTATATATGCACGGTTTACAACAACAATTCAAAATACAATGTGGTTAAAGGTCAGCTTAGAAGCGTTCTGTAATCACAACGCCGCCACCTGAGGTCAGAGACACTGGTTTCTATTTCAGGCAGCCATCCTGGGTGCATTCTACAGACACAATCCGGCGGCAGCCTGTAAACTCGAAGGCTGGGTTTTATGAAACGCATGTACAGGGCACACTGCATGTTCTCCAAAATTCCAACAGATTTGCCGCAGTGTTTTTGTTTCAGTAATAATCTATAATTCTGAAAGCGTATGTGAGAAGTACGCTGAGATATGAGCAAACATTGCAGATAATTTCGGGCGGTGGAAAACCACAAATAATCGAGTAGTGCAACAAATGTAAAATCGGCCATATTCATGTCTCGGCGCGCGGTTTACGAAAAAGCCAGTTATTATTGCTTCCTGGTGTGTACTCCGTTTTTTCATTTCATCACTCAAATTAGCACACTGTTTGGCGCACCTGATTACATTTAGTTGCTTTGAGACGTTTTGGACGTATTCTGGTGGTAAAAAGGAATATCATACACATTTAGCCAACTAATCTCCTGAAATTACCACTCGCCAAGCGATCACCTTTGCGCACAGAAAGCAAGACGACGACAAAGAAAGGTGTAAAATCCTTAGGGTGCACGAGAAACATCTGCACCAAACCTTCTGATGATAAAGGGACCAGAGGCACTGCTAAAACAGTAATCTCGAAAGCAAATCTCAACATATCACATAGAAGGAACAACAGAAAGTCATGCTCAGCTATCATCACCGACGTATTCGGAAGTTTGGCCAGTAAACTAACTGATTTAGAGGCTGGAATACCGGAGCCACAGAATAAGTACAATGAGTTCACAGAACTATGGCGAGAGCCGAATGCAATAAAAATAATAATGTGCGTTTCTCAACGCATGTATGTGAATCGTGCTAAGTTATGCGAGAGCACTGTAGATAATTACAGGCGACACAAACCAACAAATAAATAAGCAATAGCAAAAACGTGGAACCTTCTACCAAAAAAGCCGTGTTCAGAAACAAAATGGTTGTATTTAACGAAACGTTGACGCACGCAGCGGGAAAGTAGGAAGTTCGTTTGCTTCACAGACAAAGTTGAAATTGGGTAAGTATTTTTAAATTGTACAAGGTCAACCTGGTACCAATGTCCATATGTACCCTCACAGCGTTTCAAAAATACGTGATATAATCAGCATCAGAAAAACGCAAAAATGAATTGGCTCTAGCGACTGACAGACTCAAAATGCTCAAATCGAGAACATTAGATGTCTCCCTGATGGCGCGAACGAGCAAAATTTTCGAACGCACAGAACGTCAGACGCAACTAGGTCATGTAAAAGAAGAGAAGTTAGCGCTCCGTAGTGAACAAAGACGCATGAAAATAATGCAACTGGTGAAACGGAAAAATTTCACGAGGCACCTTACCATGAAATTTATTACTCTCTAAGGCAAAACGGTTGTTGATGACCGTTTTATAATATGTGAAATCTCAAACTCGCATTTTGCCGCATCGTTCAGTGTAGAAGGCATCGTACTACCAGCTAAAACTCCGTTGAAAACAGACAAAGTTATGAGTAGTGTTTTGATTGATTTTCAAACTACTTGCTCACAGTTAGCTATCATTAAACCCTCAATTTGTGTGGCTTCGTAGCCCAGCTGTTAGAGCGCTTGCCGCGTTGAGGCATGCTGTGTCTGTCGCTCGCTCGAATCCAGCCGAAGCCCTGACGTTCCACAGTTGGGTCTCATCTGAAATCATAAATCTGCAACATTACTAATTAGTAACTAATTGACGGATTTGCAGGTTTTATTGGGCAGATAAAAAATTTCGTTTCGTACGGACTGTGTCAAAAATTGCTGCGTACACACATTGAAGTGACCGTTCCATACTTTCTGACAGCTTATGAGATTGCATCCTTTTTCTTAACCTGAAATATATCAGTTGTTCAGAGAGTCCTTTCTCGTCGCCTCTACTCACTTAACCCGTCGAAGTTGAAATAATTCCTGGATTTTCAACGTTTTGTCGATTTCCTTCGATCAACTCATCCTTGCATTGGGAGCTGCTGAATCTTTCACCAAATTGTGAGATTTTTCTACGTTTTTTACAGATTCCGACTTACACTAACGGTTTTCCGACGATGGCTACGGCACGTAATATCTAAACATCCTTAACTTGCCTCTGGACTTTTTCCACAGATTGACCCTAGAACACTTGAATCACCGAGCCACACACAACTTTCGAAGTGTTAACCGTTTTGACGTCAAATTTTTGAGGCGAATGAACTTCCTATTTACCTGCTGCGTGCGTCAAAGGTTCGTATACCACCATCATTAGTTTCCTGATCAAGCTTTTCTTGGTTACAGGTTTTGCGCTTGTACTACTGTTCATTTATTTGCTTTCTTGTATCGGCTATAATTGTCTGCATTGGTAGCGGATGACCCTGCGTTCATCTCGCACATGCGTTCAGAATTGTACACTATTATTAGTCACGTGTTTTGTGAGTGGGTGTGAAATTGTGTGTATACTTGAGGTGGGACTGAATCAACGTAATAATCTGATAATACCCTTCCCAGATTTTATACCGGAATGTTTGAGAAAGGTTAGTCACATCCAACCTGTGAATCAAGTGCAAAATCTTCCAACCTACTTCACATCTAGTTTGGAAACAGCAACAGCGCAATCATCAGGAAACCTCTGAACTTTCCACTGCTTTCGAAAGGAACCTCACTAAATTTGATGAAACTACTGAAACACCCGTGAAAGTACCAGACTTTTACTTGCGCTGTGATGATTTACTGCATTCGCTAGATTTAACACTCGTTGTCCTCCCAAACCTGCGAGTTACCGGCATCCGCCTGAGAGTTACGTGCTTCGTAGGTATGTCTTTTTGTGAGAAAATATTCATCCTGGTATGTATTCTTGTTGCAACTAATGGTATCCGACAATATGTGATCACTGATACTCACACAGAAATTCGCATGCACTACCACGAAGTTAGGTTTTTGCTTTTCGGTTCGTCCGTCCAAGCTTCCTCGGCTTCACAGCAACACAATTCGGCAAACGTGGTGGAAAGACGGTGAATCCGCAAACAAACTCCATTTCAGGAGTTACTCACTGTACACAAGCGGACTTTCATGCAATAACTGGAAGCACTATAGAGATAGATGTGAAAAAGTTTCTAGCATAACCGCACGACAACCACCAAAAAGGACGACTGCGGATGAAAACGTCAGTCGACCTACAGAACATACACAAACGTGGACCATTCAGGCGGCTCTCCCGAAAGCAGTGGCCAAAGCATTGTTATTCTGCGGAGTGCAGTTGGTAGTGTCAAGGATGATATGGATCCAGTATGCAACCACGAGTAAAGCTGCAGTAAGTACGCCGACATACTAGCTCTGATGTTGATGATTCGTAATAAATTTGCATTCATAAGACGATGTGGACGTGAGCGATGCTACTAGAAAGGCGAATCTTATGTCACAAAAGATTAGGGTTTTGGGAACGTGAAATGTGGTCCTATTCCGGCAGAAGCTATGAAAAACACAGGATTAACCCACACGTATACCTAGCACAGTGGCAGTGAAACACTGATTTGCTCCTCGTGTTATCTCCCTTGTGTCAAACCCTTCATTTAGGGCGTCCACCGACCAGTTTATGTTATTAAAACTTCGACTACGGTTCAAACATCGGTTGTTGGAAACAGACAGACATCGAAATTCAGTGATGGCGATATTCCAATAATAACTACCTGTTACATAACTGTCTTGATATAGTATAACAACTGTCACTCGGCATTGCATATGATTGTCCAGCGCTAAAGTATTACTATGGCATAAATTCCTCCGAAAGATCATATATTTAACTACCCGTCATTGTCCAGTTGACCCTCCCACATTTTTCCACTGAACACTTAGAGGCGCATCGTGTTCCGCTTTAACATTTTTCCGCGATGCGCGGAATACTTCTGCAACGCGTGAACATTCAGTACTTCGTGATGACTGGAAAATTTACGAGGTTTTAAGCTCTTGAACGTTTCTGGGCAACCCACAAAGTGCTGCGCTGAAATTTGCACAATCGTTTGCCAGATTTCGAGATTTCTCGTCCTCAGTTATTCGGTTCAATATATTGGTGTGTTTCCTGTCCCTCTCTACACCAAGCATTGGTGAATTTATTAGGCGATGCATCTGAAGGGTCTCTTTCCTTGCCACTCCCCAGGACTATTTGCTTTATCAGATTGTATCCAATCTGTCTGAATTTGCTGCATTATCACGTCTGTCAGATCAAATCTTGCGGAGCTTGCGAACCCCTTTCTTTTCTGTTGACTGCGCTGATGTTTTATAAATTGCAGCCGCTATCTTTTTATTCAAGCCCTTAACTGGACGATTTTAATATATATATTGCTTAATTGTTTTTTATTTGTATTGCCAATAATTATCTGCATTGATTGCTCTCACTTCAGCGTGTTTCTTGCATATACGTTGGGGATTATGTTGTGACGTTTGATATTACGCTGAAAAAGAAGAAGGAAAAATAGGGGGAAAAAGGAAAATAAATAGAGGGTAAAACAAAGATAGTTTGTGTTCGGAACCACTTGCGGTCGTAGCTAGTTCAATATCTACTATCAGTTTGTCCCAGGCATTCACCGTTCCCCAAAAGAAGATGCGACTCCAAATAGTTTTGTTGCAAGTTGTTTTTCGAGTCTCCCGTCATACTCACGAGACGCGGGTTTGTCACCATGAGTGAACAGCGCTTCGCTGATATTGGTGGAAACCTCTGCAAGTTTGGAAGTTCCATTCGGATTCTTACACCTGTGTCCGCTTTTTTCGAAAGAGTGAATCCAAATGACTGCGCATGCTTTAATAGTCCGTACCCTTGCGTTTCACAAACAACCCTGTAAATTCGCGCTTTGGTCGCTTCAAAACGTGGACATTCCTCACACGGCATGCGCTGCAGATGTGCACAGAATGTATGCAGGTTACGGCAGCTCACACCTATTGAACAAAGATAATTCGGGTCCGTGGCTCTCACAAATCTAGTCCTTTTAAGCAAAAACAGCACTCTGCTGACCTTTAGTGCAGTATCCACTGTTTGGAAAAAAGGTGTGAAGTTTAATTTCATCTGTGCCCCTGAATCTTCTACCTTAGGTGTCCTTTGAAGCACCACGTTAGTTGTTGGTTATCATCCGTGTCAGTGGGAAACATCTACTTCCGCCTGGAGCGTGTTCCTACGTTACCATTCCTACGTGGATTCTATCCAGACTTCCCTGCGTGATCGTCTCGTCTGCACAGTCAGCAAGCTGACGCTGTCGGACAGCGTAAAACACTCGCGAGACTTGTACTACTCCAAGTTGGTGATATAAATCAACGACAGTAAAGCCCCTGGCAAAAACCCCTATATAAATCCACTTCTTGCAACCGCTGAATTTGGTTGGGCGTTTTGTACTACAGTGTAAACAGCTTGATTTTGGAAGTCAGCCTTCATTCAACTCGGAATCTTTGAGCACAGCTTAAACAACTTGGACTTTTTAAGCAAATATTCGTAAATCGAGTCAAGTCTTCTTAAACCTAGGAGGCAGACTTCTGTTTTTTCCCTATATCCAACGCGTTAGTGAACCTTTCAAGAAACGTTGACAGATTCGTTGGACAAGACCGTTTTCCACAAACATATGTGGCTGAACTGCCAACAGCTCGTGGGCTGTGAAGTAATGAGCAGTCTTGTCATTAAGCATTCTCCTCGTTGATTTTAGTAGGATATTTAAGAGGTTTACGGTTAAGTTATTCGGGGACTCGTTTTTGTCCTCCTACGTGTGGGGGTGACCGCAGCTATCAAACATTCCTGTGCTAATTCTGCTTTTTCCGCGCATAACCAAGCGTGCTTCTCACATACGCGTTGAGGAATATATATTATTTATTTAGTCACACGCGAAACACGCAGGTTAGAGTTATTATTATTATTATTATTATTATTATTATTATTATTATTATTATTATTATTATTATTATTAGTTGCGTGGTGTCTCGGTTATTGGTGATGTGCACTGGTTTCTCTGGCAGAACCGACATCTTCATCACTTTTACCACAGCCCCCCAAACGTCAGCTGACGTCCTCAATTGAAACTGCTTGTAGTATGTTGCAGTGCATGTCCTTGCCTGCTTTGTTAACACTCAGCCGTCGTCGAGCCGACAACCTTCTTGAACGTGCCATTGATCTTTGAGCCCTCTTGTACTCTCGTTAACGGCGGCGCTGCTAGTCTTTGTGACCCATGCATTAGTGCACATGCACCAACCAGCTTCAGCAGACTGCTTTTGATCACGTCCGAAGAATTTTCCATATCGATCTCCCTGGATTAGGCCCGCAAAAACTGAGACCCACTCCGTGTTGAGTCGCGCGAATTTGTTCTGTGTCACAACTCCCGCCATTATGATAAAAATCTGTTTGACATACCACTCATGCAAACCCTGAATCAGTCGACGATCCAATAAGGGACTAATACAAAATGCCACTTTAAGTTACTTCTTACTGATCGAACGGACGTTAACTGCTAAGTTCCTTCTTTATTGCACCTATCGACGTACAGCCTTTGACTTCGTGTAATCCACTGAAATCAGAGAATGGCTGACTTCAGTCTCCCAAATGCGAACGTGTGTCCATGAACAGGGGTCCGCGTCCAGTGGACAACAACCAATCGAAACTGACCCGATGTCTTCTTTTGTTACCCATCCAACGGGCTCCCATTCCAGTAGGACTTCTATGGTTATTCAGAGTCAGTGATTCCCAGTAGTTTACCACCTTTGTTGGGGCTCGACTTCATCGTCTACAAGCGCTAATCGCAAAACTGCCTTCCCATTTTCGAAGGGCTGAGCAGTGACTTTCAAATGGGCCATATCGTTAAGACACTGGATGACGACTAGATCAAACAGGTCATGTGTCCACCCATCCCTCCAAATTACGTACTGGTCAAAGTGTTTGAGTTGTGTCCTAGCTTGGAGAACCTTCAATAATCTATCCATCGCATGAGCCCCCATATGTGAATTTTGTTGTCTGGCCAGTAATCTTTACACTGAAATCACCAAAGAAGGAGATTTTGTACAGGGTTGTGAGTTCGGTAACAGCGTCAACCAACCTGACACTCTCGTTCGCTCAGTGGACTGCGACAAGCGCGCCCAACCAACAGAGTCACCCGTAGTGCCCCCTGAAGAGCAAACAACTACCTGATCGTTGGAAAAGATTAGTTCTTTACCTATCTACTCGGAATGATGAGCTAATAATTCCGATCTGCCTCCTCCTCATCCCCACTTCTCTGATCGGCGTACCGAACTCTAAAAGAAGGACAAAAGCAGGAAATCTCCACCTCTGGTCTTAAATTATTCTCAGCTAATGTTGGTAACTGGTAACCTTGAGCTTCCGCTTGGAGTTTTCTCTAATTGTTTTCTGTGCTACATGCGCTGGTGCAGACTTCGCGCACCCTTGCCACGCCCCCTTAGTGACAACCACCGCGGTGTTTACGAGATGACGATTTCGCGTTCAGACTGCGCCCACGCTCCTGCACTATTTTTGGGCACTTCATTCCTTGCTGTTAGGTCTGTTTCAATTTCTCAAAACTCTGCTGGATGTTGCGAATAAAGAAGTAATAGCTTTGTTCTATACGGTACCGTGCAGTACCATGTCATTCAGAAGAGGCGACGCTGCGAAAATGTTGTGCGTCTTGGCTACGTCGAAAGCCTTGCGCACTTTGAGTTGGTTTGCTGGTAGGGTATCAGTATGCGCTCATAGCGAATCCGTGTTTTTGAGAGATCCACTTTTCGTTGACCCAAACACCACTCTTGATGCCTGCCTTCAACCTGTAGAGTTTTCTTCTGTTAGGGAAATAGATCATATGATGACGACGTAAAATTTTCTGCTGTGGTCCACAGCGTGTCTTTCTAAAGTGAGTCTGCTAACCCCACCGCGACTGGTCTCGAATCCTCACAACACGTGCTGCCGTTCTAGACTGGAAGCCCTTTTGATAGCCACAAAACAAGAGTATGAATTGCATCTATTGCGTCGGCTGACTGATTTCATATCGCAAAGTCCTCCCTTCGACTAATTACGCAAGAGGATTAAGTTATACGTACAGCAGCTATATTGCGATCGATTCGAAAGTCCAAGTCATTGGCATCCTCAAGCCACGGAACTTTTGCCCAAGGGAGCTATTGTCACACTACCATGCTTTTACAGCTGTAGCTTTTCATCCCACTGTTCCATGTAAGTCCACCAGGCTTTCTTTGGTACTAATAATCAAAGCACCGTGATGGTATACACACCATCTACTTTGCCTCTTCAGCATTCCTGTGAATAATAGCAATCCAGCCTTTGTCTAGAGTAGAAGCGGACAGCATCATCGGCTGGACGTCGGAGACACTGCATTTGTCATCATTCACACGGGTGCAACAATCGGACGTTATACATACATTGCAAGAATTTCTTTCCAAGCTTGCTGCTACCGCGGTCGTGTCATCTTCTGCATATATAGCAGCAAATTATTTACTACACCTCTGTGATACTCGGAATTAGGGACTTAAAATAGTCCTAGAAATCGTACATGAATTAAAACCCCCAACGCAAGTGGAAAGGAAAAGACCTGGCACTGATAGCAGTATGCACTTGCTATTCATCTGGTGAGAAGCCGAACCTACGGATATACAAAATTGGCTGATCGCACTAGCACATACGAAGTAACAAACTGTACGTTGATTGGTGTAGTACGGAAGAAGCAAATTGTTCGTCAAAGCCCGATGTTGTATTTTTAACGCAAAATTTGGATTGGCCGCTTGTCAGATCTTCTGCTGTGCCGGCGTTTGGATAAGGGATGAATCAAGAAGGTTTTTACCACAACCTCCCCCTCTTCTAGAAGCCTCCGCGTTCATATTTACTAATCGTTCTGACCTTCTTGGGCATCAAAACCTTGCAGTAAATAATGTTCTGCTTCCTCCATGGCCACTTTTTCAGTGCTCCCAAACTGGATTTGGTCAGTGTGTCTCCGATGAATGGAGGCATCATGCAGGTCGGTAAGTTTCACCATTGTACTGCCTAGCTGGCGAGTGATCAATTCTTTGGCAGGTCGAAAATCGTTTCCACGAAAATATATTTCCTAAGTTGAATCTACACACTGAGGTGAAGTTCTTACTCGCCTTGAGTTAAAGAGCACCGCTGGGCTTTCCTTCGTTGTGCAATGGGCTGCATTCCTGTACTGAAGCAGAAAGTTTTCAAAAACACATCGAGGTCAGCAAATGTTTTAGAATTGGTGGAACTCACGGCACTTTTCAGCGTTTTCACTAGATTTTCTGCGGTCCCGTTCGGACATGGATGCCGCGGCGCCGTTCGAAAGTGACGACACCCGATGCTGTAAAACCAGTTTCATTTTAGTGGAACAAAATTTTGACCCGTTGTCCGTCACCAAGACCTGTGGAATGCCTTCATGAATGAAACATTCACGAAATGCCTGCATGTTAAATGACATGGAAGGTGAGGATGTAATAAATACTTCTGGCCACCATGAGTAAGAATCAGTCAATACCAGAATGTATTACTTACCAAGAAGTGACCCATAATAGTCTGCATGCGCTCACCTCCATGGTAGGTAACTCTCCGACGAGGGTGTCCAATTCCTCGGAAGTGTCTTTATTTTGTGAAGTCAGGAGTGCCAATTTAATGTGATGCTCTTGATATCCGAGTTCACCTTCTGCCACCAACACATCTGTTAAGCCGGCAATTTCATTTTCTCCACACTAAGGTGACCTTTGTGCATGTCCTCTAATATCGCCTTTTGTATCGTTGGTGGAATGACCAACTGATCTTTCCGACACAGCACACCATCAGGTCGTATTGGCAACTCCTCTTGGTTCCGGAATAGAAATAATAACAACAATGTATATTTCTCAAAGCATATGTGAAAGGCACGCTGCTTTATGCACGAACGATTCAAATACTTACAAGAGATGCAAAACGAAAAATTAAACGAAAGCACCGACTTGAAACTTGCTACCAAGACGGACGTGATCAAAAAAGAAATGATTGTAGTTCATGTAACTCTGGCGCAAGCAATGTTGAAATAGGTAGTTTGCCTTCTTCACAGATTCAGTGGAAATAATGGGTAATGCATTATTTTTCTCTTAAAAGGCTGTGTGGGATCGATATTTTTTCCAAATGGTTCAAGGTCGCTCTGGAGAGATCGTCTAAATGCATCTTTGGAGTGTCTCGTCATTTCGAGATATAACGGGCGTCTGGAACATGGTAAAATAAGACGGCTTTGGCGAGAGAGAACGGAGAATTTCAAAATCCAGCAAACGATTGACCAAACTTCGGCGCAGGATTCCGTTGATTATTGGAAACCCTCAAAAAGTTGAAATTCTGGCGAATCGCTCAACCGAGACGAAGTTCCGTGCGTTCTTCCGTCGCAGAAACATTCCCCATATAAAAATTATTTATGAGATCAGGAAGAGGAGCACTGAAATTCGAAACACGTCGTTTTATAAACGATACGTGGACGACATTTTGGCTCTGTAAGACGGCCATTGGCAAGTAACAGTTTTTCAAGAGCTGTTAAATAGTTTGCACAAAAATTTGACCTCAACCCTTGAAGTTGAGCAGAATGGGAGAATATCATTCTTAGACGTTTTGCTGAAAAGACGCGAGGATGTGCCACTTTTCAGAGGTATCCATCGCAATTCCACATGGACAGAACAATATCTGCAATTTATGAGCTCCGTACCAACTAGTCAAAAACGTGGCCTCGTTGGGACTTCTGTTCACGGATTTCGACGTATTGTGACGAAACGGCTTTCAAGTTCGGGTGTCAGTTGTGCTGCCAGTGCCATTACAAAACATCTTCTATAGACTAAGCACTCAGTGGACCCGAGAGCCGCCTTCAGAGTGTTCTATAGACCCAAACCAAAGCAGACTCCCAATATCGCGGAAGCTGTCGGAATATGTTGGCTGAATCTCACTTTGTGCGCCCAGAAACACTTGATGACTAGCGACTGATACTCTTTGTCTTCATTCTACTTTTGCATTTTTCCCAAACTCGAATTTTTGGACCCATGCATTTCTTCACACAATTTCAAATTTTTGGACCACCCCTATCTTTTCTCGATCCATATTTCGTTCCTTCCAGACTGTGTAAATCGATATACATTATTTCGGCACTTGTTTGTTTTCTGTAGATTTTCTAACCACAATTGACCTTTTACATTCAATATATATGGATTTTTTAACCAATATTTTTTTGGACTTTTAGCAACCCCCTGGCCAATAACAATTCCTTTGTATTGCATCAACTTCATGTTTCTTAATAACGAGTACACCTCAGCTGCATCTTGCTGCTTCCGCTTTGGACATCTGACTGACTGCCTCAGACATGACTAGACTGATTTCGCTTAGTTGCTTGCTCGCCCACTATATGAAGTGTATGTTAATTTCCCAAAAGTAACCAATGAGATGCAAACGAAATGTTACTGCGCAAGACATTCAGAATACTACTATTGGCTTTTTCAAACTACGTACCATATTTACTTACAAAACGAATTTTTGAGATCCATTTCACCCATCCAGCAATAAGGCTAGCGTTGTCATTGGCATTTTTTGAAAAAACTGAGTCCCTACGGACGAACGATACACTGACATTATTTTGTTAAGTTAGCTGGTATCAGCAATGGAGACCTACTTCGTATTACCACTAGCTTAATGAAATGGTTTTGAGTGATTTTATTTGGATGAATATTGATAAACCACTTGTTCGCACATGAGAAGGGAGGGGTAACTATGTAGACAGCAACAAATTTGAAGAGCCAGGAAATTTTGAGACTTCAGCTGAGATAGTCAGAGCACTCGATCGTAGCGTAGACGTTCCAGTGAAGCACTTAATCTAACCTTTTAGTTCCGCAACCAAACAATTAGAGCTATAATGAGCCTCGGGAATTTGTTCAGGTTGTTTGTGGTTTTCTACGTTTGAATAGATAATTCATGTCAGGGTTGAGGTTGGATTCCACTCAACTGATTACCTAATATAGCTTCTTGCGACCGTGGCGCTTAGATGCAATGATTAATTCCAACAGGCCTTTTTGTGGACCTGCAAAGTTTTGTAATGGCAAGGCCTTCGTAAAATTTTAGGAAACATTCTGGGACAGTTGGGAGCTTTCTTTTGTAAACGCCCTCTGCCCATTCTGCCAGCGTTTCTGTAATCCGTAAGCGGTAGGTCACGATTGCTATTTTTTACAAAACACAAACATTGGTGGATTAATGAAAGAGCGACTGGTAGCGAATTCTTGGAGTGGTGAGCGTTTGAGTTATGGACATATGAAACTCAGCTCTGGCATAATGTGCGTAAGTTACGTCTGTTCTAATCAAATAACCGGCAACTTTTCGGTGGGAAAATAGACATTTTATCATCGAATCTTCAAGGAGCATCTCTACAAAGAATGATTTATAGGGCGACGCGTCGAAAAGGATGACCAACATTTTGGTAGATTCAAAGCGTAACCTACTTACTACAAACAGAAGGACCATGTGCACCAGTCATGAACGACATAAAGTTCAGTTGACTAGGTCGGTTTGGAAGGAGACCGCGGTGGAGTACTCCGTGAAAATTTCTTTCCTTGCGGAAGCAATTTCTTATTTGGCTTATTAGCATGGGTTGTAGGAAGCGTTACTGCCTTCTTCGAAGCGCACATACTTTCTCTTGAAACATGCATTTGTCATCGCATTGAGGCATGCCTCTCGTATGCTATTTATATGTGAACGGTATCTGACAAGCAGTGTGAAGATGAGGTTTTTATGCCACCTCCGATTTNGTAAGCTTTAGTTATCACGCGCTCATTTCATGCGGCTCTCCAGACCGTCAACTCAATTCTCCGTTCGCCCGAATAACTCCCGAGTACATAGCAAAACGACGCAACAAACAGAAGTTGGGGTTATATATTACAATAGTCATAGAAAAAATAATATCATGAGTTCTTTATCAGAATTTCCGCTGGAACATTACTTGCCGTTGTAAATGTTATAACCCTACATTTTCTCATCTAACATGTGGAGTTACATTCTCCTCTCCGATCCCCATATTATCCACTGAGCGAGGAAACTTTTCTACGACGGATGGGCGCACGGAACTTCGTCTTAGATGAACGGTTCGCGAGATGTTAAACTTTTTGACGTTATTCGAGGAATCGACGAAGCCCTGCGTTGGAACCTGCCCAATCGTTCGCTAGATTTTGGGATTTTCCGCCCTGCCTCGCCAAAGCCGACCTGTCTTCACATTTTCCGGACGCCAATTTTATCTTCTAATGGTGAACCACTCCGCAGATGCGTGTGGGCATTCTTCCGGGGATGACCTCGAACTATTTAACAAATTGCCCACCCCCAATCTTGCAAAATGTAAATTAGTGTAACATCCCATTTTTAGTCTAAATCTGTGAAGCGAGCAAACCATCTCCTTCTCTGTTGTGAGCTTCAAAGTTCTCAAAAACTACATTCATTTTTTTTAACCACGTCCATCTTGACGGAAGGCTTCATGTTTTGCTACCAGTTACTCAGTCGTTTTTATATGGCTTGTAAAAATCTGCAGTGATCGCTCATAACCCAGCGTGCTTTTCATATATGCGTTGAGAAATATATATTATTGTAATTGCCACACTCAACTCCGCCAGTATGACCGGGACATTTATTCCGTCCCGCAATTAACGCATCAAACTTCCGGCACTATTCAGCTGCAAATCGGACCAGTGCATTCTGAAAGCCTTCAATTTCGGATTCCCATCGTCTTCTAGCGGTTGTCCACCCGACAAGAGTCAATCAATCACCACCCGGATCGCTGTATCCATCCTCTGTGCTGCTTGTAACTTCCCGGAATCACTCTCCAGTTCGATACTGTTAACTCCGGTCACGCCCTTGTGGACCTCATCCAGGTGTTGCGTTCGGAGAAATCAAATCGGGCACACGGTTCTCTTTTCTGGCTACATGGCGAATTGTGAAGTCGTACTCCTGTAGTCGTAACGCCCTACGAGCCAGCCTTCCTCGGGGGTCGTTCGCCGATTTACTCCAATCCAACGGTTTGTGATCGGTCTCCACATGGAAACGTCGGCCGAGCAAGTACGGCCTCCATTTTTCCAAGGCCCATACGAATGCCAAACTCTCCTTCTCTATCGTTGAATAGTTTCGTTTAGCAGGACTCAGTACCCGAATGGCGTATTCCACAACACCGCCTTCCTGCTTTAGTACAGCTCCAATCCCTACGTCACTCGCATCCGTTGAGACAATGAAGCTGTGTCCAGTCACTGGCAAGTTCAGGATCAGCTGTCCTTTTTTCATCAGCCGTTGGATCTCGATGAACGCATGGTTGGCTTTCTGTGACCATTGAAAATGACAATCCTTCCTCAGAATTCCGTATAAAGGACTCGCAAGGTTATGGAAGTTTTGATGAAGCGGCTGTAGAACCCAACGCGACCGAGGAACTTTCACAGCGTCCTCTTCAAAGTTGACACCGGAATAGCCTCTATTGTCGGCAGATTCTCTGACAGTGGCTGGACATCCCCTGACCGACCTTGTGACCGAAAAGTATTACCGTTTATTTCGCCAGTTGAGACTTCGAACTATTGACCTAGAGGCCGGCTTTTTCAATCTTCTGCAGCACCGCGGAAACCTGTACTGTATGCGCTGTCTTACTCGCTCTGTAAATGACGATGTCGGCTCCATAGAAAACCGTATTGCTCACTCCATCCAGCGTCTTTAGCATCAGTCGTCTGAACGTGAGGGGGCGCCTGAGAGTCCGAACGGCATCCGTTCGAAGCGGTATTGCTCTTAACCTACTGTGAATGCTGTTTTATCCCGGTTCGATGGTTTGATCGGGACCTGCCAATATCCGGACCGTAAGCCCAACGCTGTAAACTCCCTAACGTCCTCTAGCTTGTCGAAAATCTCCGTCACAGACGGGACCGCTACGACTTTGCTGATCGTTGTCTCGTTCAACCGCCTGAAACCGACACCGAATCAAAATTTACCGTTAGGCATTTTTAACAACAAGATAGGAGAGTTGAACAAGCTATCGGCCTCCTTCCGGCTACAAGTGCATTGGACTTCTCCGGAGTCCGAATGGCCGAAATCCCTTCGGCTCGATAGGGATTTCGTGTTCAACCCAGTCACAGTAGCCGTACGTGTCCTGATCCGTGGTGAAAAATCCCTGAAATTTGCGTATCACTCCGTTCAACAACTGAATGTAACAAGTTGGCATTGCCCTGGGTACCTTCACTTCGATTTGTCCAAAATGGGTTTTGCGCTTTCTCACTAGTGGAACCACCCCATACTTTGTTACTAGTTTATCACGTTTCAAATCGAGCCGGCCCAGACGCCCCTTTCTCGGCGACCCACTCCAGCTTGGCAGGGCCCCTTCGCGCTGCATCCAGCATCGCCTCCGCACTGCCCTTGGGCAGCATCCGCAGGGCCGCCAGCTTCGCCCTGTCCGCCTTCGTTCCGACCGCCTCCGCCACGTTCTCTAAGTCCTCCAGGAAACTCCCCACACCCCCATCCCCAACCAGCTGCGGCAACATGATCTTCATCTTCGTATCCTGGTCACGGCACCAATTGTTGCGAACCCAGAAGGCGGGTGGCACAGAGGTTGTTTATTTGGGAAACCATTATACAACTTAGGCGTCTCAACAGGACTACGAAGAGAAACACTCATTCGTACATCACACTCGTCCGAGAATGCTCCAGTTGCTTTAGACACCATGTCTCATTTCCCTAATGTGGCGAAAACCATTCCATGTCATTCTGCCTTCCAATGATCCTTCCCGTATCTCTCCTCTATTTATCACGCGATTATTTCGACCCACGCTGCTACTGAGCAGTGGTGTGAGTAGTATGGTGCGAGCGTCTATCCCCACAACACCAGAACGCCTGTTGCAAAACTTGGAAATGACTGTTTAAACGAGGTGAGAGAGAGCTTACATGTGGAAGTTCCGTCGAAGAACAGGAGTAATCCAACTGAACGATCAACCAGAATAACGGTGATATCGGTGGAATATCAAATGGACAGTCTCACTGACTGCTACATTCACGACACTAGACAGTTAGAGTTATAAGAGCCCTCGGTGCTGAAGTACAGGCGTAACGACGAGTGGTAAAGAGTGGAGTCATTGTTTTCACCTCTTTTGCGAGGAAATGGATTAGGCGTGCATATTAAGCTTTTATTAACCGACACAATTCATTTGAGTAAGGAAATAACAAATGGCGGGAGGAACAAGTTACATCTTGAAGAAGGTGCGACAAGTACGCCAGCGAAGAGGTCTTCTGCGTACATGCAGAAGATAAATATTACGCGACCGTCCAAAGTGAGACGAGGGGGCTGGAACACAATTTGCGGTAAACAAGTTTATCAGGGTTGCCAGTTCACAGTGACTGAAAAATGTCATGATAACACAAAGTTCACGGCGACTTCAGTGTCCCCCAATAAGTATCACCGCTGTACCACAAATGTTTCAAAACAATAATGGTACTTTCCGCGGGAACAAATACCGAACAGAAAAACAGAATTTTTAGCATAGTGGGAGAAAATGTATGGCGTACTCTGCTGCATGAAAATCACCATGGTTATTCAACCAAAAATGATTGAGTACTCATGATGAACTGCAAATTCATCTTCTCATCCACTTTCAACGTGGTGGTCATAGCGATAATTCATGCAGTTGAAAATTCACTTCGCCTTTCCTGATATAAGAGTGAAAAACGTAAAATTCATTTTCCTCAAAGCTTATCGTTTTATTTACCCTCACCTGTTTTGCGAGGGCTGCCTGACGTAATTCACACCTTCACCAAGAAGAGTAGTTTAGTGTCCATATCTCAGGATTATCTTTTGTCATTCATTTTTGTACGTTTCGTGTATACCGCGTTGTTAACTTAGTCTGCACACATGTTTGAAAGCAGCAACATACTTTTGGAATTTGACTGAAAATTAGAATAAACGGGAGCTTCCGCGCATCGTCTTCTTTTGTGCAGATACCTTGGTTGTTCAGATAATTTCCCGGTGGAAGATTTCGACCCAGCCTATGTGCTGACTTAAAAACGCTTACTGTTCGCCATCTCCAGCTGCTTGTAAAACCACATATCCGACGTCGTCCAAGCACACCGTCTGACGCTGTTCTCTTGTGTGACGGCCGATTCGTTTCCATGGGCTTCGACTTCTCAGTGAGTCGTTCCGTTTCTTGCTTGTATGCCTTCCGTTCTATTCGTGCTCATACCTCTGGTGTTACCATATTTCGGTCATTTTTATCGTTGGACTCATTAATCCACTGCCATTTTTAGGGGAGAGAATATGACATTAAGTGCACTGTTTTCTGTGAGTTTATCATCCAAGTCACATTAGTCGCTTATGCCACAGACAGGCTGAATCATACTGCCTTCCAGGTGGCAACGAAATAAACTGGCGAGAGAGAATGCTGTAAAAGCTATAAACAATGATTCAAACAGATGCGAACTGAAAGAGCGATCTAAAAATATTATTTGAAGGCTCAATCAGACGCTGTGAAAATGAGACAGCAGTTGTCAGCAAATAGAGGCAAAATTTGAGGATGTATGGCTTCCCGGAGCACGGTGAGGACTCTGTGGTAAGCCTACAGTATTGTAGGCGTACCTGATGATATTAGACGAAATAGAGGAGCTCAGTGAGGAGGTGAGAATATTAAGGCGCAAAGGAAGTTTATGTCGCACCTGGACTACCTACATAAATAACCCGGTGGAGATGAACTGCCGCCCCACGTTAAGAAACTTTGTGAGGCTGTCAATTTTTCTATGTTACCTAAGCCAGGCAGTCGAGTTTGAACTAAGAATTAACTCTGAGTTAAAACCAAAGCTTTCCGGTGGATAATGAGTATCACTGGCTGAGTAGTAAAGAGTGGTATGTGTGCTGTCTCAGGCTGGTGCCACATTGCGGGATTCAGCGTCATTAGGGAAGGGAGTGAGATCTGAACACAATCTGGCTTCTGATGGAACCCTGGCACTGGATCCTATATCTGTTGAGACCTCAACCAATGTGTTGGGCCTAGTTGGGTCCCATTCATTCAAAATGAGGAAGGTGTTAGAACAGAAGACAAGCGACTTAGTTCAGTCGGTGAAACCGGCACTGATAAAACATTACTAGGAGACTTGATCACACTGGTGGCTAGAAGCTTACGCTTTTAATGTGGAAGACAGTACCTAGTCGAAGGTCACTAGAGGTATCGGTTATTTGCCTAAGAATGAAGGTCCTCCACTCTACTAACCAGTAATGTGCATGAAAGTGAACTTAAAAAATTTTCCGCCCTCAGGTCTGATGTCGAACACTTGATACTGCTGCGAAGCCTGGCGCCAGTTAATTATGCTAGGCTCCTTAAAGTGCAATCGAAAGGCGTACACACGGGAGGAAGATAAATTTGTCGACAGAGGTTTTTTCATTCCGGACAGGTGTGAACAAGCTTGCCATCCGTAAATCTGGTACAAGTAAATGGAATTTAATCATAATTAGACAAAAGTGCTTCGGACGCTGACCAGCACACACAAAATTAGTCCCATATACATGTTCCCAAAGACGTAACTAACGTTCTGGCAAATTGACACTGAAGTTACAGATTTTACAGCCAAAGTCACGATATTTAAAACCATGACGACCACAAGAACAGCCGAATGTAAGTAGGAAAGCCCCTGAAGGTGTGAATATAGGAAATATTTCAAGCAGCGTACTAGACAACGCCAAGAAGCGCTTCGGCAAACTGCGAGCAAGAAGTGTTATGAATGAGATTCCAGTGAGAGTATGATGCTTACCAAATCGTACAGGATTTAGCATAAGCTTCTGTGGTGCCACTGGATAATTAGTAGAAGGTACGGAACAAAGAGCCATGTGCATGTGCCGTCAAGTCCGGTATCAGTACTGTGGAGTGCCACAACGTCCGGACCCTCAGAATCCCGTATTGGTTGAGGTGTCCGTGAGATCTGCGAACTGCGTTGATTGCGAACAGCTAACGATGTCCTAGCAGAACGTCAGTTCCTTTTTCTACAAAGGGCCGAGATTTTTATCCTTTCTCCTGCTTAGGGAATTCTCCATATATTTTTCCGAAATCATTTACGTCGGATAATGGCAAAAACATTTGGCATTCTAATCTCGCCATCCTTGGACCCCCTTTTCCGGATATGACCTTGATTGGTAGGTCATGATTCACCTTGTACACTGTATACTGATGTAACTGTAACGCGCAACTGAAACCAGCGAGCGCGCACGGATTAAATTTGAGTTGTGTGACGGAGCGTGCTGCTGTGTTGTCAGTGCTGTTTTAGCTTTCGTTAGTGTAAATCGTTTGCATGGCTTACTGGGCCTTCGGCTTATGTTCGTTTGTATTGTTTCTCTTTTCAGAACTGTTTTTTGAACCCCTATTTCGGAAGAGCGCTGTCCCCTGGTGCGTCCACGTTGCCCGAAGGTTGGTTCGCGAAGTCACGGGCATTCAGAGTAGATTCAGCTGGCCTGCATGTTACATTTTGGCGACCCTGGCAAAACGAAAAAAGAAGTGCCTAGATAAAAATAATTGCGCCGCGAAGAAAAAAACGAGTACTGAAGTTAAAAGAGAAGTAGCGTAATGGAGTGTAGAAGTATCAGAAAGGAGACTATTATCAGGATTAAAGAGAGAGGTGTCGAGATGAAAAAAAAGTACAGAAAAAACGAAGTTACGAGAAAACGGGCAGAGGGCCAAGAGGCACTTTATCCAACTTGGCAACATGAGCACCAGCCCGTTTGTAGAAGGTTTGGAGCACAGGGGACTGTGCTATACGAAGAGCGGAGCTGTGTAACGCGCAACCGAAACCAGCGAGCGCGCACGGATTAAATTTGAGTTGGGTGACGGGGCGTGCTGCTGTGTTGTCGGTGCCGTTTTAGCTTCCGTTAGTGTAAGTCGTGTGCATGGCTTACAGGGCCTTCGGCTTATGTTCGTTTGTATTGTTTCTCTTTTCAGAACTGTTTTTTGAACCCCTATTTCGGAAGAGCGCTGTCCCCTGGTGCGTCCACGTTGCCCGAAGGTTGGTTCGCGAAGTCACGGGCATCCAGAGTAGAGTCGGCTGGCCAGCATGTTACAGTAAACATTAATTTTCTCACTGAAGTTTAGGAATAGTGAGGAATACATTTTTAGAAGCATGTGCCGCGGATGATGTTTCATGAACTGGAATTCTTTTGTCCCATTCTGCCCTTTCTGTTGCCTAATTCCCATTACTGGTACACTGCACAATTATCAACTATGCATATGATGTGTGTTCACTGAGCATTGCTCCATATTATCTGCATTCATCACACACATGCCCGTGATTTGCGCAGATGAGTTGAGAAGTATGCCATTACCACCAGTACATTGGGGTATTGCTCGAAATTGGGCGATTGCTGCGAACTCAACGCACGGAGTTAGCATAAAAATCCCTTCGATAAATTGAAGGGGACAACGAAGTGTCTCGTATCGCGCACGACAAAGAGCGAATGGATCTGATCGATCTCAGCAACACAATGTGTGTGTTTTTCCCAACTATTCATTTGGGAACAGGGTTATGCTCAAGAGGTGTATTGCAAACACCGGATCCTGATAAATATCCAGGATGCTTTTGAGAACAAATTATGCTGCATACTAACGATTTCGTCACTATTTTGTGCGATTTTTAATGAAGGTGAAGTCAAGGACCGGAAAAAGATTCGTAATCCCGAGAATTCAATCAGTCGACAACTAAGCAGTACGTCGTAGACCCTCTGAACTCTCCTAAAGGTAGACCTCACAAATTTAAGCGGAATGGAATTTCAATACCCAGGTAGTGCAGAATGGTTCTATGGGTAAAGGTTTTGAGAAGAATCGTGGGGAAAATTGCACACGTCGGAAAAGAAGAGCATAGTTAGTTTGCCTCTTCGGAATTGCTAGTACTATTGACGAGTATCATTATTTATACGTGCTTATTCTTAGCTCGCGTTCAACATGTGCGATGCACAACCTGACCTTTCTTGCTACCTTGGCGTGATGGTCCGGCTCGCGTGCTGTTTCAATCTGGAGGGCTGTGCTGACTGGGATTTCGGTCTTCGCATGTTTAAACCCGTCATATTGGCCAAAGGGGAGCAGCCAGACAGAAAGCAGATGCGTTCGTTGTTCTTGGTGACTGTGTGCTGTGGCTTCGTTAAGCAAGGTGCTTGTTTTAGCCTGGACTGACTGTGTCTGTCAACTGGGATCGTGTGTACAGTGTTACCATTCCTGTGGGTGGGTGCTGGGTTCGCTTTGACATGTCTGTCGATCCTCTCCTTGGTGGCTGCTGCTACAGTGTCTCTATGTGTGTGAGTCACCTGCTGCCTTGAGGTTCGGGCTTTTTAGCCAAAGGCTTTGGTTGAGGGTTTGAATCGCTCTCCTGCACATGTTTGGGCGTTTTGGCAATATCCAAAGCCCACTCAAACAATGATCATGAAAAATGAACCAAATACCGTACCGCATCGGCCGTCGTGCAGAACAAACCGGGTCGCCCTATCTGCCACACATGGGAGGGTGGATGAGCGAAAATGTGCTCCTGCCAGACACTCACCCTCCTACATCCCCTCGACTACGAACCCCCGAGCAGATAATGCTCAATCAGGTTCCAGTGCCCAGAAGACCAACTCGAGGCAAGCCCGGGAACTCAAAAAGCTCACGATTGGGACGTGGAACGTGCGCGCGCTGCTGGATTGATGCAGCGTCACAGAACGACCGAAACGAAGCACCGCCCTGATGGCGATGGGTCTGCACTGGTATGGAATAGACGTAGCAGCCTTGAGTGAGACTAGGCTTGCAGACCAAGGTAAGTTGCGGGAAGCAGGTGCTGGGTACACGTTCTGTTGGATAGGTTACCCGGCAGGCAGTGTTGGGGAGCATGGTGTCTAGTTTGCTGTCGCTGACCGCACTAATGCTTTGATGATAGGCGAACCGCACTGCATCAGCCCCTAAAGACTGTCGATGCACCTGCGACTCGGTCGAGTTTACTGTCCTACATTTATTAGTGTTTATGGTCCAATTACTTATCACAATGATGATTAGAAGGACCAGTTCTATGATCAGCTGTCCTTCACAAATCGGTCGGCGCCAGTGAGTGACCAACTGTTTGTTCTGGGCGACTTGAACGCCCGATTTGAGCGCGACTTGTTAGCTTGGCCAGGAGTTCTCGGACACTACGGCATTGGTTCAGCCAACGAAAACGGTGATCGTCTGCTGCACCTGTATGCTACTCACGAGCTGGCTATCATGAACACCCGATTCCAGCTGGATGCGAGTGACATCAGAACGTGGCACTTCACGAAACAGTCACTACCATCTGATTCACTGCGTGATTGTGCGGCAGCGCGACATTCGTGAAGTGCGCATCACGCGGGTGATGCTCGGCGCCAAATGTAGCACGGATCATAGGCTGGGCAGGACCAAATTGTTTATCCATATATGTAAGCCCGTTTATTGTAGACCTTCTGGACAATGGCGGAAATTGGATATCAGACGGCTGGAGAACTAGGAGACGAAGACTGCCTTCCAACGTGCAATCGTCGTCAGTCTGCAAAACGCTCCTGTATCCACTACCCCGGACGGTATGTGGCGACATCTGACGAAACAGATTATGGCAGCAGCCACTGAGGTGATCGGCATGGAGCGCAAGAATCTCCCGGAATGGTTCGATGATAATAACGTGGCTATCTGAAAGTTGGTACGAGAGAAGACTATTGCGTTTGCCACATCCGCAATGGACCCTGCCAGTGAAACGAAGAAACCTAGGTTCAGGAGTATCCGCCGTCAACTGCCCGAGCATGTTCACGGAATTAAGAACAACCGGTGGCGGAAACAGAGCGAGCGCACGCAGGATTTCGCAGATCGTCGGCAACACAAGGATTTCTACGATTCGCTCAAGGCGATGTTCGGTCCATCTATCCAGTCTACCAAAGCAGTGATAGACGTGGACACAGGCTATTCTTGCACCTAGCCGGAGGACATCATAAGAATATGACACAAACACTTCGGCAGCCAGCAATACCGCCCTGCTACCACCTATTTAGGTGGCGGTCAACAGCCTGTAGCAACAGGACGTCAAATCTTTGCTTGCTCTCGGCTCAGATCTGCTGGAGATGCAGAGGGCAATTGGTTAACTGCACAACGGGAAGGCTGCAGGCGGGGATAGGCTGCCAGGTGATATCCTGAAAAACGGCGGGCTGGTGTTGAAACGCGCTCTGCTCCAGATGGGTTACTCCATTTGGGAGCACGAGGCGATGCCACAAGTATTCAAGGACGCCCTTATCGTACCCTTGTTTGAAGGCAAGGGTAGCAAGCAGTGCGCTGATAGCTACCGGGGTATCAGCCCGTTGAGCTGTGCAGGCAAGGCACTTGCAAGAATCCTCCTGAACTGACTGAATGCGACCGTTTTGGAGGGTAATGTTTCCAAAGAGCAGTGCAGCGATCCACGTCTGATCGTTGAGTTACGCGTAGCTCAAAAAACGGATCCCCGAAATGAGAACAAGTTTGGATCCAACAATTTCTACGGTACTATTAACGAAATGCATCAATGGTTACAAAAGGCAAACCTCAATCGTTCGCGACGATAGTCTCGTCCAGCAAAATCAATAGCTTCTCAACAGGACCAACAAGATCAAAGGTAAACCGACGCGCCAGCAGACCAGGAAAAGGATGGTCACTCGCGCTGCAGACATTTAATGACACATTAGTTCAACAAAATAAAAATGGGGTGCAGGAGGCAGTGGGAACAAGTGTCAGGTTAGTGGGGAAATGGGGAATGCAAACGATGGGAACGAATTTTTTCAGTTCGTGGGTCAACAAGTTTACAAGTAGTATGAAGTCCAGGTGAGTCAGAGTAAGATCAACCTGGTGTTTGCTGCTCGACAGCTTTAGAAGAAATGCAAGGAACGGAGCCAGCCCTGCATGCCATATTCATGGAGTTCATCGAGGCGTTCTACTCCGTGAGCCGCGAGGCACTTAAAACGGTGCTTGGTAAGTTTGGATGCTCAGATAAGTTCGTCAATATGATTAGATTGTTGCATGCGGGCATGAAGGCGAAGGTGCAAGCGTATGGATTGACCTCTGATGAGTTTGACATCGTCACTGGCGTGAGGCAGGGCTGTGTTCTAGCCTCAGCCCTATTTTGCTTATATTCGACTGCCATGGTAACAGTTGCCCTTCAGAACTCTGGAGAGGATGGTGTTGAAATCTAATACTGGACGAACGGGTGTCTGTTGAATATCCGACGTTTTGGCATCCCAACCCGGCCACTGACCTCAAGGATGCGCATGCTCCTGGTCGCAGATGACAGCGCATTGCTAGCACACAGTGGAGAAGAGCTGCAACTTCTGGCTACGGCCTTCGCTCCGGCAGCATCGACGTTTGGATTGGACATCAACACAGGTGGAATGTTTTCGCTCTTTCAGCCTTCTCCTGGTGGAGGTGCTGCTCGTGTACCTCCACCCCAAATTCGCATCGTTGGAGACACTGCGGAGGGTTGCGGTGATTTTTGCTACCTTGGTAGCAACTTGTCGACAGATTTGTTCGTGGACTGCAGGCTGAGAACGCGTGTGGCGAAGGCTAATGCTGCTTTAGGGCTTCTTGGAAAGCGTGTCTGGAAGAATCATAGCTTGAAGATGGCCACGAAGCTGTACGTCTACCGCTCAACGGTGCTGTCTATACTACTGTACGGCAGTGAGACGTGGACAGTGTGTCAGCGGAACCTGAGCTATCCGAGCGGCTTCCATGTGCAGTGCCTGAGGCGCATCTTGGGTATTTGGTGGTCAGACATGATTCCGAACACTGAGGTACTGAGGCGAGAGGACATGGACGGGATGAAAGCCATGCTGATGCTGAATCCGCACCATTTGCTCGGTCACGTCCATCGGATGGGCGATACCCCTATCCCGAAGCAGTCACTGTACGGACAAGTGAAGTCAGGCAAGCGAAACCCCGGTGGACGGAAGCGGAGGTACCAGGATGTTGTACAAGTAAGTCTCGCACGTTGTTACATTGATTTTAAATGTTCGGAAGATTTGGCGCCGAATCGGACGACCTGGAGGAATACGGTTTGGGCGGGCCTCCGAAAGTTCAATGAGCAATTATTGCGCGGCCGCAAACGAAAGCGTGCGGTACGCGAGGGAATCATCGGTGCCATAGGTCGCTGTGACATGACTACATGGCGTTGCGATGCGTGCGGTCGCGAATGCGCCGGCCGATTGGGGTCAGCAGGTCACCAACGTACCCAGAGTACACCGTCGGCGAAGAGGCGACGAATACGTCAGGCTTAGGTAGGTCATATCAGCATATCCATTCTACTTCTGTTAATGACTGCATCGACCAACATTATGGTCGTTGACAATTAATCCGCTCTATCTTTCAGAAACTTGGGTGTCTGTGGTCTTATACCCATTCTTTTTTTCGGCTTTGTTGGTGTATTGTATGGTAAATGGTCTGCCTGGCCTTTCATAGTCCAATGAGAACTTTGCTTTTCATCCTTATCTTCTCTGGGATGCACTGACCTACACTCCTATACTGCAACGCTTCTAGTATTACACTTCAAAACTCTTTCTTCTCAGTGTAGATCTCGTCATTGCAGCCTCTCTCTGTTTAGTTTCCGAGATATGGGTTTCCTTTCCTTATTAGCCAATCAACTGGCTAACCAGCATTGGCCGACTGGACACTAAGGCCCTACTGGCACGCCTCCCGGTTTTATTCCTTCGGGTTTACACTGTATATGTGATGTGCGGATGGAACTGCAAGTGGTGCAGCGAAAGCCAATTGCGGCGATGGATAAGCGCAGGCGTTCATTGGCTTCGGTCACTGTGAAAGGCTAATCCAAATCGGATTCCGCCAACCGTGGTGCACAAAGCTAAAGCAGTTTCGCAGTCGACTGATCACGGGGTGGAGTGTAGAAACAAGCCATCGAAGAAAGAACACTCAGACAGCGAACACATGAAAAAGGGTAGACGGAATGAGAATGTTCGAGGGGAAATGACGTATACAAGGGAGTTCGGTTATCTTTTAGTAGCGGACGTCGGTATATTATTTTGGAGCATTTTCGCGTCTTTGCTCTGCGTTGACCCCTAGAGCAGTAGAAAGAGAAGAAAATGCATGAACAAAATCATGTGCTTTGGCCACTATACTATCCTGTCCGAGAAAGAAGACATTGTGCCATGCGCTGCAGCCTTTGGTATTTTGTACTCCTAACAGTCCTGCTTGATGAGGGTAATGCTTTAATACTTTGCCTTGCTGGCTCGAGCTCGGTGGAGCGGACCGCGAACAAATGTACATTAATTTGTCTCGGGTCCCTGAAGCGACAGATAATTCCCTAAAGCACCTGCCCAATATTATACCAACCTGACCAGTCCCTATGGAACTCCGATGGCATATCAGCTGGCGGTACTGGGCTTCGTAAGTACATCGATGTATCGGACGATAATGGTGACCCATGGGCTTTCCGATCATAGTAGTCAAACTAATGCTGTTGACAGCTTGAAGGAACACTTCGTGCCAACTGATGCGCCAGTCGAAGGTCGTGTAGACGCTTTGTGATGTAATACTAATAAGTAGTGTGGCAGATTCACGATTTCAGATGAGACCCAACTGAGGAAAGTCAGGGCTTCGGCTAGATTCGAACTAGCGACAGACAGCATGCCTCAACGCGGCAAGCGCTCTACCAG
>QNGE01003035.1:61509-95639 GCA_008508345.1 Paragonimus westermani | reverse complement strand
GGAAAGTCTATCTGAATGCGAAGGCGGCGATCAAGTGTGAGTAATGGTCAACCTGAAAACGACTTAGTGTTATCGGCGATCGTTTCGTCGAAGCCGCACATTCTGTAAACGGAGAGGTTTCGTTCGTATCTATTGCCCACAGGTCATTATCGGGTTTGGAAACATTTGGTTGTAATCAGTCAAACTGTATTGAGGAATACTCCATTAATTGATGTGCATGACCTTCTATTTAACGACAGTGAAATGCAAGTGGTTATTTAAGAGATGTCCAGTTCCGAGGTGCGTCCGTATCCACCGGACAATTTTCGACCTGTCACATCCTTACCTTGGGTGCAGACCAAAACTACCGCTTTAACAGTGCTTGGTAAGTCAGCGGAATTTTCTGCTGGGAATCACGTATGGACCTTTGAAGGTTGTCATTTAAAAGAATGTGGTCCACCTTGTGCTCAATATGATACACTAGTATTTACCATCAATCTGATGTACGCTTCTTGACACCATTTTCAAGAATGTCATGGGTTATGCCCAAGTAAATTTTGGCGTGTCGGCTGGAATACTAATGGATTGAAAGAGATAAAAATTAATGTATGTATTGGAGTTTAGGCAACTCCAGTGTTTTTGCAGAAATAACTTTATTCATGTGTAATAGAATGTCACTGACCATTTTGTCGTATGTGTTTGTTAAAAACGTAATATTAACACAAAGTTGGCTTGACTAATTTTCCCGTAATCAGCCATTGTTAACCGTAGTGATTTTTCAGGCAGGTGTCTGTCAGATTTTTTACACACACTTGACGGATGTAGATTAGTAGTCAATGACAGTGTCTTTCTTGCTCGGAGGACCAGCTTTAAACAGTATTTGCCGTCACTGTAAAAATCTGAGCAGACAAATGCAATTAATTCGCAGATAATAACCCATTTCCTAGTTAACTGTTCTAATGAACTCAAAATAGGTGCGGACAACATCTGAAGTTCTTATAGAAGGATGCGTTCACCAGGCATGCATATCTGACAAGTAACAGCAACGACAAAGCGATCGTGTGCCACCGGTGAATTTTAACAAGTAGGCATAATTTACGTTGCGCTGTCCTGTGAAAACCATGCAGTGCATAGTAAATTTCGTTAATCGAAATAAGTCTTTTGAAAACGTGCAAATATTTTGGTAAAACCCTGGTGACATTTCTTTCCGACTGCTAATTAGGGGTTCCGAAATCTGTCAACAATCCTAGAAAACGTTTTCAATAGCTGACTAACTGACAAATATCAACTCCCTTGAGAAACAGCTCACGTGTTCAAAATAGAATGATTGTAAGCCATGAATAACATCATTTACAATTTTGGGAGGCCACAAATTGGTGATTGCTCAACGGTAATCAACATTTCCTCGGAAAAATCATTTCTGTGACGAAATTGATGGAACCAAAGATTCACATCCTAACTGCTGAAGTGCTTTCTGCCTTATACTCAAAGAAGATTACTTGTTACTTCAGCAGAAGTTCGGTAAAATTAAAACTTAAAAAAGAATACGTATGCTTCCGCTTTCATCATAGTTGGATGATAACCTGGAAACAAAGTTAAGAGATAAGCTAAACAGTGAAAAATGTTAAAGAATGAAACAATACAGGACGGATAATAATTAATGGGACCAACCGAAGTAAAGTCTAATATTTGGTTGAATAAATTAGGCCATGTTCATATATCTCACTGGCATGAAGTACAATTTTGCGTGAGCTCAAAAGTTGTGCAAATCATTACACTAACCCTGATTTTAGCTCTGATCCAAGTACGTTTGTATTCTCCTCACTGTAATCTACGCCAGTGTCTCAAATGTGTATGGCCCAGTTTTTATAATTGATAAATAAGTCGTGTCTAATGTGAGGTCGACTGCAAAGGTTTCATCACTTTGGACCGGATCTAAAATCTCTTCTCTGGTTAGATTACATTCTAAGGGCATGCTCTAGCAAGTGCAAAACTCTAATCTACTCCTAAAATGGTAAGTGTATGTGGAAGGCGCAATTAAATGTAAATGTACTTTAAAAATTCCCAAATAGCTAACGAGTTGGGTAAAAAGATGCAATCCACCGTTATTCTTCACATCTGCTGATGACTGAATGGTCTTTTTTTCTTCTCCTTCAATGCTTTAGTAAATAATTTAAGTAGCGCTGAAGAAACACCACGGTTATCGGTTTATTTATTTAGTACACTGTTTCAGAGGAGCAAGCCCCTAGTTCAATTGTTGACCACTAACTCACATTAGGGTACATTAAGGTAGGATAGAGGTGCGAACATAGTGTCCAAACTATGTTTGGTTCTCGACATCCACTTTACCTCACCGTTACACATCCAGATAAGGTAGTGTTCACATATCCTGTTAGAAAGGCGCCCAGTTATCCGACTGACGTAATTTGTTCTACAAGAGCAGACGAAAGAGCAGACCAAGAAGAAACAGAAAAGAAACCTCGTTCGCAGTCTGACGCACTCACGAGGAACTGACCGCACAAAAAAATAAACTTCAGTCTGTGGTTTGTATGACGTTAGGCTATAAAAACTAGATGTTGGCTGAACTGGCGACTCGTGGAATAAATAAAATCATCAAGAAGACTCGCAGTGCGACACAACTGCAAGTTTGGTTCAGATCCAACTCAACAGTCGGTGTACAACCCAACGATTCGTTCAGTAAACGTGCGACTTCCCTTCTTGTTTACTCTTTCACCTATTCCTACGGAGTAACTTATGTCGATCACGAAACCAGGCGGCTTTCTCAGATGATATGTGAGCCCCACCTCACCTGGTTGCCGGAGGGCAAGGTAAAGTAGATTTCGAGTGTAATTCTGGTGCAATTCGGCGACTCACGTCTCCCCTGAAGTGGCTTTCCAGCTTATTTTTGTTCCGTTGTATAAAAGCGTGTACAATGAACTTTTTGAGGCAAGAGTTCGCTCAATCAGTAATTTGAGGCAAAAATATTTCCACGAAGTCAGGAGAAACCACAAGTACGATAAACTACACTCACTACTTTCTTACCACATCGGCACACGACCAAAAAGTCCTAGCCGTGACAAGCATATACACTACTGACGAGCTCTAACACGAACGAAACTCGAGTCCAGTGCTTTTCGGAAGGGGCTGACTGGAAAGTCTATAAGAATGTGACAGCTGCGATCAATTGTTGGTGATACTCAATTTATGGGACAACAGTGGATAATTAGACCTGAAATCGTATGTAGAAGGAAAGGCGATTTCGTACATTATCACTGTGCCAGTTCGCACGTCATAACGTTTTGAACAAAACGTATTAACAGCTGAAAGGTGAGATCACAAAGTTTGGCGGTGAGCTTTAAAGAGTTGTCTGCAGGTTTTGGGTTGAAAATTGTAACGTGATTCATAGTCACAACTGCACGGCTAGCACACTCTGTTGGTTCTGACAAAGTTACGAAGTGTTTCTACGAATACCGTTTAAAACCATCGTGCTCCGCTTGGTTACCTGATCAGCCACTTACCACAACCGGATTTAAACTGCGTTTCACGACTCCACAGTCACCATGTCATTGACCTCATATTTGAGAATCGTCGAAACAACACATTTGAATGATCTGGACTATTCACTCATGTATGACACCCGAGTCACTGGAGCACACCAAAACAGGGCACAATACGTATCTCAGTAATGAGGACCCAAATAAGTTAGAAAGTAATTACGTCTGATCACTAATAAACAGTAATTCGGTTATGCCTGATTCCAGGTCAGTAATGCAACAATAAACTGGGTCGATTCACACGAACTTATGCCAGGGTTTGAATCTCGTTCGTAGCAAGGATATATACTAGTAGCTAGCTGTAGCAAGAGTAAAACTCTAGCGGGGTGTTCTATTTGGAAGGAGCTAACTGAGTACATGAGCTCTGACTAGTTATAATTAGTGTTTAATCTACCTCAACCGACTACTCATGAATACCATATAACTGTATTGATCCGTTGAAAAACTATTAACAAACGTCGTTGGTTTAATAAGGATCTCCTATGCAATACTTCTCATGGTGTTGTTCCCATGTTTTTGAGATCATTCATTCATTATTTACGTATCGTGCTTAATTCATTGGAGTAATAGTTGTAGAACAATCTACTTCTTTTTTAACAAGTCATGGAAAAATATATTACCGATATACGTGTTGAAAATGTTGATTACTTTGAAATTCATTTTCAAGCACTCATTCAGCTAATCAACGGTTAATTTCGAAGAAACCGCGGTGTGCAAAATTTCCAGTTCAGAAGAGATCTAATGATGAAAACTGTAGGTTCTGACTCAACTCTAATACATGAAAGGAACAACACGTCCAGACGTTCCGAGTGCTTCATCAAAGAAACTATTGCCTATCCAAAATTCAGCTGCACACTAAGTTGTTTACAAAAAGGTTTCTTCCAGAAAGATTGCAGAAAGAGTTCAAAGTGTAAATTTATTAAACACCAGACATGATGAGAGTTGTTTCTTAATAACCCAAGGACTTTGTTCAACCTGTTTCCAAGACTACAGCTTTTACAAATATGCCCATTACGATAATCAGAATGAGGACATATAAGTGGAAATTTTTCTGACAATCTATTTTCAGGCTGGTACAATTATAAACGGAGTTAATAGATCAAGATATCGATCGGACGTATTACGGAGAAACTAGGTCACCGGCGAATCAGTTGGCGACGGCGTGATTGGTCTATTACGTCACCCTCGTCCATTGGTTTGGCCGCGTATGTTGGCCATCGATCCGGTGGATTTGTGGCCACGGTCGACAAAGTACCTGAACAAACGCTTCTGGTGACAATATCGGGTCAACTAGCCTGATTACGATAGCATCCGCAGTATGTCTGTTGCAGCTGGAAAACCGAAGTATGTGGAATGATTGGTTTTTAAGTGATATGAATTTAACATTAGGTTTTAAACAAATCTTTTTCATTTTTACACGGTCACGTCACCTACTCGGTTACTGATTGAGCAACATACAAACGGTATCCGCAAGTTTTTTGGCGTCAAATTGTCAGCGCTGTTCTGCGCTGTTAGTGCACCAATAAGCCATGCTACACAGAAATTGTAATGTATGGGTGCATATAAAGCGGATTAATATTACCAACGAAGCTATCTACACGTGACCGCTTACGAATCGCAACTACTAATTGCAAAGCTGTGCATATCCATGTTCGAAGACCTCCTGGCTATTATTCAGCAATCCGGTGGAAGGTTTCTGAATGTAGAATGAATAAGTGCTCGTAGTGGCGGACGAATTAGATATGTTCACAATCCGTCAAGAAAGTATAGTTGACTTGTAGGCTCGTAGAAATACCTTGGTAACAATCTCTACCACATACATTTCAATCATGTATATCTCCGTTGTATGCTACCATATGAAAACAAACACAGGCTTGTCATCCGTAGATAAAAAACTGCAGATAGGTTGTATTAAAGTCTCCAAGTTATGAATGACTTATAATAATAGGTGTTTTGATCGAGTCACATCAACCACCCCCACTGTACACACTTGCGTGTTCACAAAAATGAAGGTATTTGCATTGTCTGGGTTCATTTTACCTCCAAACAACCAACCCAGCATCAATAGGCGCGCTGACAGTGGGCAAAACTGATATCATGCTTATCATGCCTCACAGAGTCACTAGTCCGTTGTGTCGAACCTTACTTACAAAAGAGGGTACCGAGCTGCCGAAATCTTGTTGATATGGGATACACTGTAGAAAGGAAGTCCAAAGTTGATCGGATCTTAAGATAGATGAGTGTCTAGCGAAAACTGAGCGATTGGTATGTAGCTGAACTTGAATCCGTAACCAACTTTCAAGGACACCTGCACACATTTTTGGTAATTCACTGAGGAAACATCTCTTCAACGGAGCTTGCTTGGTGGACGCCATAGTGTGATGAAGGTAAACAGTTGATCTATTATATTTGTCAGGGGTCAAGTGGATCTACTTAATGAATTAATTACCTGATACCAAGGCGAATGTTTGTGGAGCAATAAAATAAGAGACGGACGGGTACAAATGTTGACTGTTGTACCTGTACCGTAAATTGTGAATAATGGTTTCTTTTTTTCTGTGTGAATAACAACGCAAACGAGGCTTGCACGGTTCACGTACTTTGAACCCAGCAATAGCAGGCTGGCCGATAGCTTGTGGGTTCTTCAAAAAGCTAGTTTGAATTCATGAAATCAATTAATGTATTAAACTAGCAATGACGAGACATGAACTACCAAGATCACTTTGGCAGTGACTGGTTATTCCCTAGGCTTTTGGCCAACAGGTCTATGGATCTGCGATGGTGTAGGTCAAATGTTCTCGATTTTATCACCGAAGCTGGCAATCTTCGCTCAGTTGTCAGCGCTCTTGCGGTTTACTTGTAGAATGACACATGAGATATTGACTACTGTTATAGCATGCTTAGTCAACTAGTTGGCCGATTGTTACTGTGCATCAGCGGCACTGTAGCTGCGGAAATTTCAGTAACTAGTACTTTCAGGCCAACTGGCCAAACTCATTTCCTTTGGGTTAGCTCGTATTTTGCATCACACCACCTAGTATGCCGTCAGTGTGACACTAGCTGACAGATGGTATTAAGACAGAACTTCAGCGGTTCACGTGTAATCGTTCGAGAAGTTCCGTGTTACAATGACAGGTAGTGTCTAACGACTTCGTTCCAATCTAAGTAGACGTCAAGTGTACACAAGCCACAAGGGTTGCCTTAGTGATTGAGAATATGGAGTTACTTAAATTGTACATAAGAAAGGTTCAAATTGCTGTCCAGTTTGCTCTGTTCCATTATTCTACCATGGCTACGACCTCTTTCGGGGCAGTAAAGCTTTGCTAGTTGAGAGTTTTCTTAGGATTTACGGATAAAAGAAATGTTTTCTCACTCGCACTTTTTACCGCTCTTTGATTGTCAGGCCTCCGCACAAATGGCATCTTACATAAAGTTTTCTCAATATTTACGCAATCTAATTTAAACGCAATCCATCGGTATTGTTTGCAGACTACCGAAAGTTTTTACTCCTCATTCACAGCGATCATTCAAACATCGGACATGCAACGTCGAATAAGCTCAGTTTTTTCCATCATCATATGACCTACATTCACTTGGCGCTCTGTAACCTGGCTGATGGGATTATTTAAGCTTCAATGATTCCATAATGGGCTTTTTGTTCTGCGTGATTGGGTCGACCTAGTTTAGCGTTGTGCTTTTGTATAAATCAATAGAAAGCATATTGTGGTCAAGAGTACAATATGAAGACGTCTGAGCAAAACCACGTTTAACTACATCAAGACAGCAAGATACACTGGAATATACAATTTAGTGAACAAGTTCGTTTTACCAAATTAAACGCCGAAATATAAAACTTAGTATCCACAATGTGGTGTGTTAGCGACACAGGCAGATGAATAGACAGCCATTTCGCTGCGATAAAATTAGTTAGAAGTCACTTCTAACAAAAGTAAACGTCAATGGACAGCTATCTCGGAACTCCGTTGTACAACTAGCTACTGCAAAATTTCGACAATTGAAGTAAGTTTGTTCTGTGCAAATAGTAGCCGTTGGTGCACACTCTTGAAAAAAGTTGTTTGACTGGTTCAGCCAGTCAACCTATCAGTTTAGTGATGTTGGTATATCATCGGCAGCTTAAATACAGACACTGGTTGTCGACGGACAGTTCAGCCCAGGACAAATGGCCCCTTGGTCAACTCAGCCTGGGCCATTCCAGCAGGGTAGAGTTCATCGGAAACATCAGGATGGCTATTATGCAACACGGAGTTATCAGAATACAATGAAACTCATAGATTGGTTAGGGTCTTCCCGTTTATTGTTTCGCTGACTATGCTAACAAAATGTACAACACAACATCGGCTGTTAACCTCCAATGCGAATTTCACGTAGGTACTATTCGCTTTGCTGGTTTCGTTGGTTCATGGACCATCACACAAAACCTCGTGTAACTGTGTTCGTCAGACCTTCTAGTTATTTCCCGTCCACGCACTAACCAAGCCAATATCGTGGCAACCATATATCAAGGCAATGGCTACCGGTGTCTCCAACTGGGTTACGCAATTGTGTCCGTACAACTAGAGATGCTGGGTTATGTCCACCTCACAGCTTTACGAGCTGGAAAGAGCGTTGACATTGTTGGGTAGAACATCTGTCATAAAAGTTAGTTCGTTAATAAGAAAGTGTTCGGCAGGATGTGGCTACCCGAAACAAACACCAAGAATCCTGAGAGCCGGTTGTGGGAATGAGAGGTATCACTCCTTAGATTTATCGCATACGATCTTGATGGTAGTGTGGCAGATACAACATTATTCAATCATTGTTTACAACCTTCTCTCCGACACACCAACGATCAGTAGCAAAACGTTCGTCAAAAGCCACATAAGGTCAATTTTTTGTCAGGTTGTGTGTGATTCACTCCCACAGCTACAGTCTATTCTTCTTAATCGTGTTTTACTCACCCACACACACAGAGATTGCACGTGTCGGTTTGTGGCCAAATTCAACATGTACTTCTACCATCAACTGCAGTAATTGTATAGCTTGTTCATCACCCATTCTAACAAGTGATGCCTTACGCTAAAATGTGATTTCTTCCATCATCTGACACTTTTTATTTTGGTAAACATCATCGTAAATTCAGTTTGCAAAACTCCTGCGGTCAATTGTGGATCAGAGGCTAATAAACGAGCCAAGAAAATGAAGCGGCAATTATACAACAGTGGACACCCTGAACCTTCTCTGGGCTCCAACAGTTCGGAATCTTTGGAAATCAAGCACAAACTAACAACCTCAAATGTCGACTAATTAATAAATGTTATAGTCTACGACTGATCATTGAGTCAATCGTAGACTGATTCCAAAGTCGAAACAAGTCTGGATCCAAAGATTTCTAGGGTTATGTTTTAGAATACCCACTTTGTCACAGTAAGGCACTCTCAGCCGTTCGCGACAGTAGTCTTGTTCCAGAAAATCAGCAGGTTCAAACGGAGCCTGGGTGGTCGAAGACGAATCTTCACATGGGTGGGCCAGGCCCAGAATGGCTACTGGCGTTACAGTCAGTTAGAGACAAAGTGGTTTGATGCAGCATAATAGGTTGGGTAGGGCACAATGGCTGAACCTCGGACTTTTAAGTAGAGATGAGGAGTAAAAGTCTGTGGAACGAATGCTGTCAATTTAGAGAACAATGGTGTTAAAACTTTTGTTAATTCCCGTAATAACAGGTTTCAAAATTTCAGCAAAACTCTATAGCATTTTTCTGGACGCAGTTTGATTTCCCATGCACACCATCTTATCTTATTATTGAGTCATCAGTCGCTTGAGGAGTTCTTGCTGTACCATTCCAGCCATCCTCTCAATGTGGATCTTTTAACCTGATGTCCACACTTACAAACCCAGGCTCTCTTGTGCCGTCGACCCATGGACGTTCTTTTGCAACTGTTACCCGGCACTTCGGATCCACATTGCTAATCCAATGGATTCAAATGAAGTGAACGCACGAACACGGCAGGTCTGTGACATTAGCAGAATGACCACTGTGTAATTCGAGTATTGCGTTCGAACAGAATGTGCACACACCCATGTCGATAGGCTCACGCAAAAACAATGAGCACCGATTGATTCGAGGGTTGTTGAAACCCTCAAGACCAAGTTATGTAAATCAGAGTGGCAAAGTCTCTAGCTGTCAGACAACCATCAGAAAACAATGGTGAGATACAGTTAAACAAAACAGTGACCACTGATCAAAAAACGGTGATTGTGAGCCAAAAATTTGTCGAAAAGCCTAGCTAACGGCGGACGATCCAATAATTACAAATGTATGCACATGCATGCATGCATGCAACATCATTTGTTCGTATCTGTAAATGTGACATTCCTTCATTGGGTTCTAATTCTAGTTCTATTACTAACAAAACAACGGTGGCAATGATTTCCTAAAAACCATAATTAATTGTCCTTGAAACTGTAAATTGTATAAGGCTGAATAGACACATTCTGCGCGTTCATATTGTTCCAAAATGCGTTGTATTTTTAAAACGGCATCAAGCAAACTTTTAGTTTTTAAACATGGACCAGTTGAACGGCGAAATTTTGGTGATTTCATCCCCTGAAAAAAAAATCGCTTCAAAATTGGACAAGAAGAATTTGACTAACGCGTGTGGTTGTTGAACGTACTTTGTACTCCCTTACTGATTTTTAAAGCGGACGATATATTGCTCTTGATTGCATTGGACACAAGTAATTCTGCATGCATCAACTATGAGTCTGGCACACAATGCGTAAGTTACAGCCTCTGGGTACGTTGAAATGCTCGTAGTAACACTCTCACTTAATGCAGTGCTTAATGAAGTGACTAAACTAACAAACTAAGCACACTTACCTTCTCCCAAGCAAATATCGTCCTTCCATGTTCCCATCCAGTTTATATTCGATGTCTGAAGGAATCCAAGTTGAAGCTCACCAAACGACGATTGTGAATGTTTTGTTTTACTGTGTTGATGTTAATCAGCTGTATGCCCGTGTTAATGTCCGTGCAAACATGCTTCGCACCACCTGACACAAAAGTCGAGCACTTTGACTGCTGACATCCAAAAGGATCGACGTTCAACAACCAAAGTATCGTTTACACACTTTACGTAGACCGAACCCAACTAAGATTAAACTTTAATAACTGTAAAGGTTTGCGTGGTTCTTGCCGAAGGTAGGCACAAGGTGTATGCAGTGTATTTCCAATTTTCCCACTGAATCTAATACATCGACCTTAAATAGTGTTGGACTTATTCTGTATTGTAATTCTGCTCATCAGAAATCGCTGCCTTAGGTATCATTAATCTTACAGACTACGCTTTGAACTGGGCCCCCACTTACGTAATCACTGATTGTTATCAACTGTTTATTCAGAGCTGCATGATATCCTTGATGCACGTGTGCAGTGAACATACCGTGAAGTGCATCCGTAGTGACTGATGTTCCCGAACGAAATTCTATGTTCTGTCCACATGTGCAAACAACCAATAAATCAGAGGCATGGTGAACGAATTCCAGTGGTGTGAATGTATGTTCAGTCTCCCAATTGTCCTTGTGAAACCACTCGGTTTGTTTTGAAGCCTGACAGTGATTCCTACTCGCAATTCAACCATATGTAGATCGCTGTTGTTGAATTGCAACATTAACCTACGTTGGGTTACTAAATTGGTTAGAATATCTGTTGTTTTCCCAACCTTTGATATTCATTTCCATTGTCCATGAACAAACGTGGTTTGCTTTGTCAATTAAAATTGGTCTCATATTCAATAATAGAATCCAAACCTGATTAATCTACATTGGGACAATGCCAATCAGTGTTGTTTGTGTGAAAAAACGCATGGCAAGTGATCATTTTTCATCATTTTCATGATGTGCTAATTCACGCACAAAAAATGTTTGATGGACAACACGATCATCAGAGGTAATACAATTAAGTATCACCCATTCAATAGATGAACAGAGGTCATTTTCAACATTCAGTTTTAAAGTTTGGTTGTTTTTGCGTTGTGTAATTATGCGCGCGAGTAGAATTTATGATATTTTCATCAACAGTAAATATTTTTACTGCATGTTAACCCTTTTGCCTGTATATGGTTTATCCCGGGAGTTATAAGCGAATCGGGTTCACAACGGTTGAGATCATGCTCAGTCTGTTCAGTGCGAAGCACACGAGCGAATCGCATCTATGATCGGTAACCACCTGTCAAATTCGTCTTGCAACTGTTTGGCTCGTGAGCCACACAATCGCTGAGATTGCAGGAAGGTATATCCGTCAGTGAAAGGCTCTGACTTCCATTTCACTTGATTAGTCGTTTTATCAGCGACTGTGTATTCAACCATTGGAGGCATTGATCACAAACTGTTTTCTTACTGAACAATTTTCCAATTTTATCAGATTCTTAACACATCTACCACGTCCTGGTCGAAATCTGTTTATTAGATTTGCAGAATTCAGTGTTTCTCATTATTCCATAAAGTGTGAACTCCTCAGCAAAACATCCACTCCGATAATACCCATCCTCTTTGGTTGGATCTCCACCAAATCGTGGTATAAACATTTGGTTACACACATACTTTCTTAGTATTCATTCCTTTTTCCTTATTCAGCTTGTTTTCTACACAAACCTAGTCCTCTTGTTCTCCAGTTAATTATTACAATGAAACAACCCACGAGGTGTATTATTATTATCATTGTTATTCTGTAAATCAAACACACACTGAGGTGATGGTCTTTATTTTGTTGGCGGTATGAGTAAGCGAACACCTGAAGATTCACATCCCAAGGTGTAGAAGACTTGACTTCAGGTTGCTCAACTCAATATTTATCACTGAAATGATGAGAAACTGTTTTTACTTTGACTAGGATATAGGCCGCCTACAAGTGGATGAGCGATTTAGGATACGTGCAAATTTGGGCAAAGCAACCAGTATAACTGTCTATCGCCTCTCTGAAGTGCAGCTCAAACTGGCGGATCAACTTACGACACACTACGAGCTAGTTTGCATGACATTCAGTCATAGTTGCCATTTGGTCGCACCTACCCCCGGCTACCTCTCAATCAGGGAAGATAACTACGCTGTAGTAATTCCGGTTAACACTGCACATCGTCGTTTAACGCTTTCCTGCGCTTGTCCGGCTTTATCAAACGTTTGCTGATCCACAGGCTGCAAGAAACTTAACTATGAACAGAAATGTTCACTCAACTGTAACAAACTATACTTGTTGCCGTTATCGCGATATAGGTTGAGGAAAAACGACTATACTCAGGACTAATTTGTTCTTTCCAAACGTATGAGATGTTGGCAATATTTTAGTGAGCTGTTTGCATTTTTTTGAATTTATTTTCAACCGAACACACTAACTGGTAACAGGTTTATTTCTTGCTTGAATTCACAAAGTAGCAATTAGTCTATTAACAGTGGGACCGTCAGTCGTAACACTGAATTGTACCCTTGTCGACATAGCCAGACAAGCTGTGATGGACCGTATCTATGGTCACCAGCGACGTGTTCACTAGCAAAACACTCCCTAAAATAGTAACCTCAAATTAACGGAGAACTGTAAGTCTGATGGTAGTCTAGTGGATAAAACTTTGTGTTCGCATAGAGACGATAGATGGAATAGACGCACGTTGTTTTCGGTGTAAATCTAATCAAGAACGCCAAAATTCATGATGCAGGGTTTGTTGGAGGGTGTGTTGTGAACCCAGGAGTAAACTTGTTTTTTTTGTCATCTACAATAACTCTTTTTACAGCGATAATTTTCCTACAACGACCCTTCTGCAAAATGGATGCATATTCTTCAAAAAGCTTCCACTCCATAAAAGCCACCCTTTCAGCGCGTGACACCGCCATTGCTGTCGAGTGCTAAGCTACTAAACCGAGAAGAGCAAAAGGACAGTAATCTGAGGGGCACCGAAAATTCACAGTTTATTGAAAAAACACCATTTTTGCACAGGACTAACAGTGCTCACGACCACGTTTGGACGACAGACGTTTTTTCACTCTGACTGGCCTATTTGTTGCTGAGCTTCTCAACCTCATCTCGAGCAACCAAACTGCTTAACTCCGACAGTCATTCGAACAAATTGTCTCAATCTCCACGTTCTACAAGCAAATGCAATGCAGTGGCTGATCACCGTTTTTGATTGGTTATGGTCAATCGACCCCAATTCCACTCCCAGCAGTTGATGTTTATGTTCTGATTATTTGAACAGTCTCCAGCCAAGGAACCACTCCAGTCTATTCTCATTATGATCGTGATGACATCTTTCAGCTTTGATATTGTGTTGCAGGTTGACTGGTTACGTCACTGCCAATTTCGTAAAATCCGTGTGTCATAGGCTCATTTCGGGTCATCTGGGAAAGTGTATTTATATATAAAAAGGACGAAATACACTGAAGGGATAGTTACACAATAAAAGTTCAGTTGCGTTAAACTTTACCGCGTCTATGCTGTCAGTTCGCCTTTAATATGCCTAAACCATGTGTCAGTCCTTGAAAACACAGATTGAAAATAATACAACGTTATGAGCAAGTTGTAATGCTATGCGTTTCTACCACCTCAGGTGGCCTTCCTTAGGAGTTTTGTAATCGAAATCACATTAACAAAAGATTTCTTATGTGATTTCGATTACAACACTGTTGAGGAAGGCCATCCGGGTTGATTGAAATGTAGAGTATTACAACTTGCGCATGACGTTGGGTTATTCTCAGTCTGTTTTTCAATAACAGGTTGAATACGACGCCCAAACTGTTTGACTTCATTCGTTCTATATTTGGTGCCGATATCTTACATGTGTCAGTCCTTTTCATGGACTGTCAATTCACGATTCCTTCAAGCAAGATCAACCAGTTGTCATTGCCGCAACTTACATAGCCAGGACAACAACCATAGTAAGACCTTGTGTACTGTCCTATCATTGACTCGGCGTAGCAGCTGCACTGGTACCACATAGATTTCCGTCACAGATTTCACGATAGATTGCGTAGTCGATACGATTTCAGCCCAGTTATCTCACATTTGTTTGTCATCAAAACATGTATGGCCGAATCAGCTGAAAACAGTGGACCTCAAAGAAGAAAACATATGGTGTCAACTTTACACGAGCAAGTTCAAGATTATCACTTGAGTGATACGCAGTCGACGGGTTTAATGATAGCAACCAGTAATTGGTCAAATGAAGTAGAGAGCGATTCTTTTCACATTACTGAACAAACTTCACGAGAAGTTCCGAATACTGCTTCGAAGCTTCAAGACCAGAACAAAACAAGACCTCATGACTTTCAATTTCCGGGATAATGTTGAAGGAACAACCATGCGATCAAGAGACCCCACCCCAGAAATATTGTCGAACTAATCAGCACGAGCTTCACGCGACAAACGTCATGTTCGTAGATGTGATTCAAATGGTTCGCGATATTCTGCTTGTACAGACCCGACTAGCACATTTCATATAAACTGTTTTATCGTCACCCAATTCAAACACACTTTTGTAAACTGGGCAACCGTTGACCAGGAAGAATAATATAGGTTGCAAATCACGTTCATTTGATGGTAGCCTTCACATTCAGATGGACTTCCAATTCAGTCTGCATAGAATAGAAGCATCACACTGGAGTTTCGCCATTATTATAGCTCGTCAGAAATGAATATATCTGCTACGACCGGAACTTCAACTCCGTTTATATTTTCATGAATGAACCGTGTTGACCAGTGCACCACTGACCTCACACTGGACACATCCTAATGATCGCACGCAAACACAACTGTATGGGCTTGTGAACAACACTCAGATTGCCGGATTGCCTTTAAAAGAGATACAGTAATTGTTCCACTAACATCCATCGACATTTCTAAGATTCAGACCTTTCTTCAAATTAAAAACCCGGAAATTATCAAACGTTTAGTAGTGTTTTAATCATTGAAAAGTAGTGGGAGATTAACCGGCTACCAATAGGGGCTTATACATAGCAATTTTACCAGAGTTCCTGCCGCCGACTGTGTGAATTGTGTGAGCGAATCTGGTGTGGTCTTGTTCGGTTTCCTGATGGTGCCCACTAAGAAGCAAACGACAGCTTATCGGTAGTTATCGGTGGCAGTGGAAAGTGATGTAAAATCCATTAAGGCTGCAAACGAAATTGGACAAAAATACTCGGATAAAAAAGTTTGTACAACGGTTGAAGGGTTAGGAAGAACCAGTGAATGCAATCTGTATACTAACAAAAAACCAACGCTTGTTAGACGAACCCCTGGAGGTGAAATGGTAGCGAATACAACAGCAATTCCCTAATAAATTTCTTTACATCTTAAAACTGAGACGATCGGCATTACATTTCCGTTGCAGATTACATAATGAGGACGTGATATTTCGTTCTACAACAGTGGTCAACACACTAGCCGAGGGACCGGAAGCAATAACACGAACTGCTAAGTCTCCGTCCCTATGAAAACCAGCCAAATCAATAGATTGGATTGGCGAAGGTTAAAACTATCTAAACGAGCGCAACTCAGAAGGTGACTTTGCATCGGCACGTAAGCGATAAGAGCGCTGACCTCAGGTTGTCCACCTCACCCTACTCTCTGTCTATAAAGCGTAGGTGGCTGGTCTCAATTACCGACGTTCCATGAACAATTAGCCTATTTGCCATTCGATGGCGGACATTGCGCCCGCAGCTTATCGATTATTCAATGCATATTGTTTGGTTGAACATGTGGCCACATGATTGTGATTGTTCGCTTTTTACAAAAGGATGTTTAACTGAGTGAACTGCACGTGGTATACGTAAAAACAATAACGTAATTGAACCATTTTATTTATTTCAATTGATCAAAAACAGTGTAGAAACTCTTTCACTCAAGTTCTATGCTGATTCACAAAACAACGAGGACTTACTCTTAATTGTCAAAAAGTGGTTGTGATTGTCGCCACGTCTACAGTTTCCAGTGGCCGCTACGTTCTTAAACTCTATCATCTACGATGATCATTAGTTACACCGATCGTTATTGAATCCTCACTAGATTGAGTGATATCCCAAGCATAGCTGTCCGCTTGGTTGGGAGCAACCTGTTGCAAGGCTTATTGCAACTTTGGAAATAAACAGGCAAATTGGTTTTCTCTGTCCACTTCCAGTAGATTAAATTCGCACACAGGGTCTCAACAGTCAGTCAGAGCATTGTATGCAGGTAGATCCAGTCATTCTCAGAGAGTACTATTTGCGTTAGATATTTTACCGCAAATCTTTGTAAGTTTTGCTGGTATCGCTGTGATCCCTTCAGGTGAACAAATAACAGCTCATGAAAGAACGGGATCAAAATCAGCTGACACAGTGTGAGCATATACGTCATCGTGCAGTTGATTAACCTGGAGTTTTTGCATGCATACCATTTCATTCAAATTCTGTGGTAAAAACTCAATGCTTCAGTCCGCCTTTTACACCCCAATCGACTGTCGAGTTGTAGTCTTTGGCAGTAGACACGTCAAAATGAATGGTACTGTGACATCTCGTACACATTGGAAATGACTGAATGTGCTACATTCAACAAATGACTTACGGTTGATTTGTAACCATGATTAAACGACAAAACCCAGTTATTCCAGAGGGGAGATATTTGGTCAATTTGGATGAAAGACTGCAAAGTTTTGTATGTGAGCATCACACAGTTTACCACGTTGGCTGTGAGCAGTTAACGGATTCTAAATTGTTTTGTCCGTATTTCCTCTGTCAGTGAGTCGTTTACATGCAATGGCCATAGAACTGCTAAATGAAAATAATGCAATATTATTTAGTGCATATATGCCTTTCTAGTACGTCATCTGTCATGGATTTCAACGAGTGATCGGGTGGATTGCAAGCCGTAAGCTTGTTGTATACAAGCGAAACACATTTATCACCAACCGGTTTGAAAATTGACAAGGTGTCTACATTTTTAATGTCCTTCATCTGCTCGCTAGATTCCGGATAAAAACCCGGTCGCTGATCACAACTAGCATGCACGCATTTAGCATCGTATTTCTGTCCGGAGCTGACGGCTGATCATCGTGAATCGTTCGAGCTTTCTTCGAACATTTTAGTTTCGTTTACGGTGCGTTCCGTGCATATTCTTTCGTGTTATTCACACTTTCGTTGCAATATTCTGTTCAGATACTTATGTGATAGACAAGGATGATAGTACACTTCCAGGTGGAATTCGAGCGTTTCTTTTAGTGCAAAGCAATTCATTCTCCATCAACTGATTTTTCTTCCTTCCTAGTTAGTAACTCTTCATCGACCTAATTGTCTCGTTTTTTTCAGACCCAGCAGGGCCCTTAGATTGACACAGATGTCAGGAACGTTTGCCACAACTGAACACCTCATGCTTTTTCAAGATCCCTAACGGCGCTGTAGTTTTACAAGTTAGAGTAGCTTAAGAAGTCAGTGTTCAATGGCCCGAATTTCTGGGAAACAGAATCATTTGTATACGCAGTCGAAGTTCACCGGATGTGCACACCAGAGTGAGACTGATAACCGCAAAACCGGGCTTGCTTACATTTGGTCAAACGACAACATAAGGGACATGTCGGTCTGTGTGGACGTTACGAGACCATGAGACACACGATTTTACAACTTGCCACAAAAGTGTTTACTGGAAATAACTAGTTAGCAGATATTGAACAAGGGGTGGATAACTTAATAATTTAGATTAATGAATCCCCATACTCCGTCGTTGATGAGAAGCATGTAAATAACAATCCTTTTACAAACCATCTCATCACGTTTGCTTCCTCTAACCATTACTTCGCACAAGCCTTGTGTCCGCGACATCTTAGATAACCCAAGACTGCCCAAAGCAGGTTTACTGAGAAAAGGTCTGATTTGAAGAACGCCTGTGGAAACCCCGTCAGGTTCGCAGTGGGGTCTTCTTACAAAACGAATCTGACTGCTGTTATGTCAGTACTAACAAATTCCGGTTCCTCGATTAATTGGTGTATAGATGATGCACCCAGTAATTCACATCAGGAAAGGAGACAAGTGAAAGTGTTCTGGTTCTTCCGCAAAACCTGTAGAAAGGGCTTGGAAAATATACTCTTTTTTTCTTGAACTTAGTAGGTCTTGTCTAGAAAACTTAACTGGTGTGGGATAAAATCAGGTCAACAACTGAAAATTCACAAACAAGAGAATCGTACACGATGTTCCGCTAGTCAAGGTAACTAACGAGGGCTTCATCCAACAACTGTATGCAGCCAAACTTTGTCCCAAATCAACGACACACGTGAATAGTGAAATGGAATTTTATAAAAGAGCTAAATTATGCATGATATATAGAGGGAATATATCGTGAGACAGTCAGTTAGCGATTTCGAGTAAATCAAGACCTTAGTCAAATGGTAGCGTCATAAAAAATATAACAACATATTCGGTTGAATAAATTCAACAGAACATGTGTGCTTGTGTGGAATCGTTAAGTTAGCGAACAGCCTAGCTGTCTACCACACAATAAGTCGGCCGCAGAAAACAAGTGACTCAGATTCGAAGGAATGAGTGGTCTACTTGCACAATCCATACATTCACCGCGAACGGTTGAATACGCCCCCATGTCATCGCGTGAAACGCGTACTGAATGATCGGGTTTGATATGTCAGATCTCACGTATTAAACGTCTACATCTTACCTAAAGCTGACTGCATAGACTCCAAGTATACAAAATCAGCAACGGAGACAAAGCTTTGACACTTGGGAAAGCCTTATTCACAGATGTACCTTAATAACGTAGCAAATTAAACTAACTTGCATCGGAGACATATCAGCCAACCACCAGTGTGCAGTGTGATTCGGTCAAATATTCAAGGAGGGTGATCACAAGACATGGAATGTTTAGTGGTTTTGTAATCAGGACAAAACGGAGTGATTCCATGATACTTTGCAACATAACAGTTATTTCCTTCTGTGATATATCGCACTCAAAATACTCACATGCAGTTTGCATAGGGGAACAATCCGGTGAGTTCTTTCAAAACACCCTACTTAGAACTGATCAATTCTTGTAGTCAGTGAGATTAGCCGCTAGAAAACAGTGAATTGGCATTTTCAGTGACAGCTTTATTAATCCTATCTAAAGAAAACTCCAAAATCGATAGATAGTGAAGATCTCTGGAGATTGAGCATGCGTACTGAATAGTCAAGGCTCACCTTTGTTAATGTATGGAACTAAAGTATAGACGTAAACCGTGGACACGTCTTCATACTTCTCATAAAACCTTTATCTGTATTAATCGAAAAATAAAGAAGAAGTGACCAAATCTAATTAGATGACTTGATCAAAACGCACAAGGTTGGATAACGTACGTTTATGATGAATACAAACTGCGCAGCAGCTCATTCTTTGGTCCCACACTCAGAACGCGCGATCTACAAAAGTATGAGTCAGAACAGATTGATAACGGGTATCTCACGTAGGCAGCACGATAACCACGAAGGTTTGACTCAGTTATCAGGACAATCGCAGATCCGCCACGAACCTCATCTAAACACTCAGTGACAGTTTGTATTTGCAGGTTGAGGCATTTTGTAACAAATTGTACTACACACTCATCCCTTTGCATGTTATTCACGTGAAATGCTTTTAACTGCCCAGCGTCCGATGCATGCTTTCTGACCAAGTTAGAGGTTTGTTCACGGATTTGCATTAAGCACCCCCATGAGCGCATATTCGTACGACCAGTCTAGACTGTTTGGCAGACACACTGGCAGTGTTAAATTCATATAAATGTGGCGAATCAAGGTACGTACTCGCTGAAACAGGAGCACATCTATCGTCCAGCTGAATAGAAAATAATCAGTGGTAGTGTTGTAATGTCTCGGAAGTGGTTCACCTAAGAATTGGTTACTAACCATTCATCTCAAATTCCCCCATCAAAAATGAGCTTGGTACCGCCAACAGTATTTGGTGAAGGTCGGATGGTATGATAAGGATAGCCGCAACGATTCTTGTTTATATTTTTGTGTCGAGTGAATAGAGTATGTTGTGCAGGGATGTTATTGATAAACGGATAAAATGTTTCGTCTTTTGGCTGATGGGGTTCAGATGACCGATCAGTGACATTCCGTTGCTCAGTTGATGTGAAGAAATGCAACCGGTAACTGGTTTTAATGCAGACATAAGTAACCTTAAACCAACTCACCACAGAACCGGTAGTGTAGCCGATGAAATCCTCCGTTAGTAATACGACCAAATCTGGTTCGAATTTCACTCTTTCTATCATTGTTTGACAAGCCCTTGCAGGGAACAGTACGGACATTATGGGGTGTGGGCTTGAGGATGAGAAATTGTATATATATACACATATATATATATACCGTGCTTTTCTGTTCACAGCGAGCGCAAAGTCTGCCAAGTTAATTTGGACAGTACCCATTTACACTAATACAGTGTGTGCATATTAAGCCGTTTAGTTGACTGAAATGTTTAGGCTGTCACCAAATGACCCAACAAAGTTTCGACTTTACTGTATTTTTAGCTAATTTTCGGTTGCATTGATTAGCTGGCTTTATAACCTTTTCTTGGATTACTTAGACGCGGTTTTGCCCGTATGACTTTGCAACTGAAAACGGAATATTTTATAATACATTTTTCTGTTGTGCTTCTCCTTGTTTCACAATACTGAACATTTTTAACCTAATAATTTATGGAAGAAAACAAATTGGGAGTCAGTAATTAGATGAACTTTTATTAGTCTGATCAAACTGACTATATCGACAGGGGTCAGAATTTATTGGACATTAATTCCTATAACCACAATGGTCCCCAAGTACCAACAATACTTTTTACAAGAGCCACCTTCGTGCACTCAACCGAACTTATCAAGTTCGGATGGGTTTGATTGTGTGTGCACTGATCCAGCTAGCCTCCTTTGATTTGATTGACCTTTGTATCTTCATGGGGGAAGTGTGTAGAACAGAGGGTTTGCGCTCGACTGAACGTATCGTAGGACACTGAGAGTGGTTAAAATGCATGAGCCTCATCGAAACCCCACGTTTACCTTAACAATAACATAGGTACCGAAAGACTTTCTACAAGGAACCTGAATATTTCCAGTAGGCAAACTAATTACTTGTTATTCGCAATACAGCTTGCTTCAGTAGTCAACTGACCCAATGCCTTTTATGCAAGTACTTATTCACATTCGACGTTCGCAGGTGTTTACAACACATTTTCCTGTTGGTTTCCGCTTCACTCAGTTACTGGATGGCACATGGTCAATCAAACTCTGTTACGCGTTTTTAGTTTTGCCCTTGATCAGTGAAATACCTTAATGAACTTTCTACGACACCTATATTCTATCCCAATAACCTAGTTAAGTAAAAAGATCTATACTACAGAGTTCAACTTTATTGTTTAGAAAGTGAGTTAACGAAGAAACGGGGCTCTTATTTACAAATTCGCCACAGATATTATAAGACCATTTTTCATAGCGTTCTATTCACATACCAAACAGCTAAATTCGCTGACCAAACTATTCGCAACTTCTATGAATTTCGTTATACCCGTACAGGATCTACTGACCTAATTCTTGTGATGCCTTTTGTGCGTATGACGAAGCAGCCGACTAACAGTTTCTCGCTAACAAAACAAACCATTTGTGTGTACACTGAAAGTGTGAACTTCGCCAATATGTTTTCCACAAATGTGATCTAACAGTTTCTCGGAAGATGACAAGTCAATCGAATTATGATTGTCCTGAACATAACAGGGTTTCAACCTTAAAAATCCGTTGTCTCAAACAGAAAAAGAGAGAAAAATGTTAAACAAAAATCTGAATCTGACACGCCAATTCATGTGTGAATGAAATTGAAGTGAAGCGGACCATTGAAAAATAATACTGAAAAAAGCGTGTCAATCTGTTGAGTACTTTGCCACACTAAATTCTCTGGATTCAAAATGACCATCACGAGCACATAAAAGTTTGTAATGTCATGCTGCACTATGCTCACCTAAAGCTTATCAGATTACTACCAATTCCCAGTCAAGTGGATTCCACCAGGTAAGGGTAAGTGGAGAAAGATTGGCATTAGCAACCAAACCGTGGCAAACCGATCCAATTAACCACTTGTCGCTTGCGGCGGTCAGGTTAGCGTAATTTGTCTGACATCTTGAAGTCTGTTTAAACGGATAAAAACAACCCGTTCACAACCGTCACTTTGCACTATCTCTTGTCACAAAGGCTTGAAGTGACCATTAGAGAGGTGTCCCAAGAGGTTATTAGTCGCAACGATTCTTTACGTCCCTTTTAGTGTATACGCAAGAACTGTATTTGTACATTTAGGGTGAGATGGAAGACTAAGTTCATACCTTACATGACTCTGTTCATACAATCTCCAACAGGCATGATTTATGTTGTATTACTCTCATACTATGTTTTGACCCGCACTTTCTGTCACACGGTTAATCCAACACAGAATATACACTGTAGAGTATGTGGTCCTGGGTACGGAAGTGAAATAGACGTTTTTTGTCTGCAGATTATTAGAGTTAGTTGGTTCGCGAGGTTCAAAAATGATCATAGTCAATAACAAAAAGTCAATGATTATTTCCTCAGTGATCTGCTATCTCTCCCGATTCGGTCACAGTGAAAAAAATGCAAGAGATATCTTCAAACGTTGTAGCTACAATAAGGTTCCACCTCCGAAATGCGCTTAATTTTCAACGGATTGGTCAGCTTTATATCCTGATTTTATTTTGCTGTGAACCCTCTATTCACATCTTTGACTTTAACGTCCACTTCAAGTCATGGATAAGTCAAAATGGAAGGAAGATGTTTGAAGAGACGTATCTAGTTACCTGCAATCGTTCGTTAAATTATCATTCGGCAACAAGACGACACGTGCTTCATTTCTTCGCCCAATCGTTCGCAATTGTCTGATTTTAAGTAACGGATCACTCTCGTGATCACCTACTCGTCATGTGGGATGCGACGGCCCAATGTTGGCCACACTTTTGCTGTCAAAATGACGTGCCGAATATTTCATCCAAACCTCTGTGAGCAATTAATTAGGTACCATGGAGCCACCTGCTTCCATCGGAACTTTCTACGTTTAATTACAGCTTGTGAACCTGTTTCTCTTCTTAATCACAGAGAGTTATCATGTTAAACCCAAATGAGACATTTTTGTTCCATCTACTACAATCTACTAACGCTGTATTCACTCACCGCGGCATCAAAGTGTATTGCTGAAACTCTTCCGGTATGCAACCAGTTAGAAAACATTCACTGTATCCAGTTCACCTTGAGGACTGTCATGCAGATACCGATGAGACAAATCAACCAAAATCTGTCATGTATACTGATATTAATATCCGGTGAAATAGCCATTGCTTCTCTTCCTCCGTCGGCTCATTTCGATCCCAGCGCTTAAGGTTCTTCTCAACTAACCTGAGCAATCAGAGAAAGAACGGAATGTCAGTCTGGTTTAGCCCGATGACTATTGTAGTCACAAGGAATTTAAAGAAAACAGGTGCCAAGCACGTATAATCATCAATCAACAATTCCTGACTGTCTGCTCAATGTGAGGTAACACCGAAAAATGCACCTGAACCTCCAGAATATCACGCCAATGAGAGTGGCATTATGTGAATACTATGGTACTTCATAGTAAGGTATGGTATGGTTTACAACGTGCAGTGTTGAGAACAGAACTCTTTCAGAGTGCCATCCATACTAATCCAGTATTTCATGTAGTCCTGCCGTAAATCAGGGTGCATTGCTTTTGAATGGATATCACATTTGACGGAAACGTGTCTACTCTGTAGCAAAATGCAGATTTTGTCAACACATATGGCTTCTTCAATTATGCGAAATATGCCAATCGTGTGGTTTATGCGCTAGTCAGGTTTGAAAACAATCAGGACCTAAAACAATATTTTGGACATGGTCTGTTCAGAACGGCTGCATGTCCCAGTTTCGGACACCCCTCATTTTTAAAGTGTCCAAATGGGAGAGCATAGAACAGAATGGAGTATCATCAGCTAAAATGAGAAATTACCGCTCTCGTCCATAGTCTATCTCCAGCTGCCAATTTTGCAATGACTGCAGTCTCAAGGACTACCATATATACTGCATAATTCTCCTAATTTCACCCCACACGCCACAGTGAGTTCATCGGGTGAATAGATGTGAACTAAGGTTATGCCACATATGCTTTTTGTCCGAATCAATTTTTTCCCTTCAGACTTTCAGTTCCGTTGAGGTTAGCCCAACCAGGCTGTGCTGGTCGTTAGAAGAATGACTGAGAGCCTGGAAACTGTGCATAAAGAACAGAGAATTCCCCACGTTTTGTCGTAAGAAGGCTCTACCGGGCCTACCGGTTGCCAGTGACTACTCCTACTTTACACGTACAGAGTGCGGGGACATTTTTGGAGTTGATGTGTATGACACGGGTGAAAGGTCAGTAGGGATTTCTGATATAACAGATCTCACAACAGGGCTACACGAATGTCTTTGTTACCCTATGTCGCACCGTGACCATTTATTGCGGCTAAGCAAATTAGAACTTCGCGCGCTGTAGAAATGAAAATTTGGTCATTATGTCCTCATTCTCAGTGAACAACAGAAGGATGTTACGAAGCTGATAGTACAAAAAACTGTAGAAACGCCTTGAAATTTGGTCTGCCGGAGGATGCTTTCAAAACCTTCTTTCTATTAAGAAATGAAATTTTGCTTAACCGCTTCAACATGTTCCTCGTAAGCAAGGCAAGGTGGGTGAACCTCGGCTTCATATGTGTGCTCCTCTGAGTACTCTACATTTCCGTCAGGCAGCCACATATTTTAGCTTGTATGTTTCGAGAGATTTCGAGAAGGCTAAGATCAAGACCACGGGTTATACGCTGCTACAGGTAGTATGCTAAGAACAACAACTTTTTTCTGATGTTGGAGTACCGTATTGATGGAATATTTCACTTTCTATAGAGAGGTGGCGGTAAATACTATTACATGACATCCAGTAAGATCGCAAGCTACGCGAAATTTTGTTTATCCTCCTGTGTAGTTTAATGACTTAGTTTTTGAAGCTCCGCTTAGTTCTCAGTGGTTACTTTGCTGTGTAACATCTCATTCTGTTACAACTTTTATGGTTATCACCTCCACGCATCAGGGCAATCCAAAATGGATTATTTCTTGACATTAAAGTCTGCATTCTTATCGATATAAGTAAAAGAGGGTATACTGCACAAATTTCATACGGTACTGGATGGGTCCGTGACTATTGAAAGTAGCGCTTCTATCGTTCCATAATTCAGTGGAGCAAACTAGAAAGGTTGTTCCTATGGTTGACTTTAAGACATGGACTACAAGTTTTGATTTTACCTCCGGATAACTTTTACGTTCAACATCGATCTGGGTATTCTGTACATTTTCTTTTAAATAAAAATAAAGGTGGTCATCCATCATCGAATTTTATTTGTGGAAATGGTTCTTCCAGAGAAGGACTGGCGTTACATGCAAGGTCACGTGGATAACTTTCATACGTCCAGACGTATTGGCACAAAATCGAAGTCAATACGGGTTCGTCGGGGGTCGTAAATGGTATACGGTTAGAATCAGGGGTATTACGCATTGACGTCAACTTGGTGAGATTCATGAGGTCTAGTTACATAACGCCAGTCACATGGATTGTAAGGGTCTGGAAAGACATCAGCGTGTGCGCTTGACGGGTCTGGTCAGGCTATGGATTCATAACCACCGGAGGTTCAATGCTTTGGCCAGGTTTTTTGAGATCGTAATGGAAGTGAATTGTAACGAACTGCAACAAACTCTATGATTAGTTCGACTGCTTCTCACAGACTCAATAGGTTTGCTGAAACAAATCGACCGGAATGACTGCATGGTTGAGTTTGACCAAGTGCGAAACGAAAACAAATAACAGATCTTTAATGATTCTCGACTGCGTCGCATCAGACGATGTTCCCGGATTCGTTCACATAATCACCATGTTGTGCGGCATTTATGGATTGCTTCATAGAAGATAGCAAAACAACGAACACAGAAAGACAGTGTGCACGAGTGTTATACCTTTAAGCTGGGAGCCAAAACTCTAATGGGAGTAAAACGAACGTATAACTGAGCCACGAACTAGACTGCTAAATGTTATACTAAGTCTGCTGGCTACGATTTTCAATTGAGCTATTGCCTTTAAAAGATAACAAATGGTAGAGAAGATTTTCAGCCGCAGTTATTAGCGTGCGCCTACAAATGAACTGCTGTGGGAAGTCACGTTCAGTGGGGGCGGTAAAATTCTCATCTTTTTCAATGTCATTTCTATATACCTTAACAACTCCGCCTGTCAAATGCTGGACTAGATTCCCCTTCAGTTTTAATGGCACGAAACCGTCAGTGTGTGTACACTGCAATCTCACAGTTGTTTCGTGATATATTTTACGTTGTACCCTGTCATCCTCGAGGCAAGATATGAGCATGCCTGAAAGTATCATACCTGCAGATGAATCATGTATTGTCGCAAATTGCACAATTTCGAGGATAGAGTTGAAGTGTGCCACTATGCTGTCGAGGATTTTCAACTTGTTTCACAGAGAGTGTCGATCACATGGCGTTTGTGGAAAACAAATAACTTTACATTGTCAGCCAATGAAACAATTTCTGACGTTTTCAACAGTGTCGCCCGGTGAAGGATCAAGCGGTGATCCGAATTGCAACTTTGTTCTATCGACGATGTAATTTGGCGAAAAACCAAAACTCAACGTTGTACGTTCGCTGGTCTATTAGTTATTTCAGTTCACCACTTGGTATCTCCAAAAAGTTGCAAGTGCTCTCGGTAATCCGGCTGATAAACTCATTTGTCTTAATTAGTGGGATACTTTGAAACAAAGAGGTGATATTAATCGGAAACTGAAGCTCTCACATCATTTTAATTTACCTTGAAATTTCAACAGCTTCTAAAATATCTGTTTGATTATGAATCTCTGATTTTCGCCCACCTGTTTTTAATGACTCGGATAGCCGTTTTGCCTTTCACTGGATACGGAGTATCATATATGTCTGAAACCCATCGTAGAGGCGCTCGGTTTCATGATACTTGGATAATCTATGAAGCCTAGGAATTACGGTGCCAACTGATTCAGTTATCACAGACGTAGCTGAATCAATAAGCATTTTTGTGCTTCGTACATCTCAGTTTTTTTAATTTGTGACCATGGATCTATACCCCAGTTAAATACATTATTAGGCGTGTTTCTTCATAAACTCCCACAACTCACGTGATTGGATCTACGTAATCAGACGTAACACGTATGCACACTGTCTTGTTTCACTTGGGTATCATCAGTCACTCCCGATCAACCCATGTAGACATGTTTTATTTGGACCCAATGATTAAGCAACGAAAACAAGTGTGTTTGTTGATGATTTCGCCCAATGAATAAATTGAGCCTTTTCAGGCTTCTTAATTTCCCTTTCCGAATTAATCGATGTGTTACTGATAGTTACTTCGTCAAATTAGGATTGTCACTGAGTGATCACGTTTTTTGACTTAGTAGCTGTCCATCTGGCTCTCATACATCTGTGCACCGAAGTATCGTCTACCTTCCAATAAATCTAAGCACCTATGGTGACATAATTATAAATAATTTATTTTTGCAAAAAAGCATATCTTTTCCACGTGCGTGTTTTACTCATTTAGCCTCGAGATAAACTGCCCAGCGTAAGTGATGTGTACTATTGGATATAGAGGGGGTATGTATTGCATAGTGGATATGTTGGTCAGCGCACCAGAATTGAGAGAATTGTGGTAAATTATATATGGTGGTACGTCAAGAAGGTTAAGGAAGTGGAACACATTAATCAAATGTTTGGGGAGAACCCTAAATATAGGTAACATATACAGCTCAGTTGTCACATTTCGGGATGCTCATCTATTTTGGGGAATTGACGTGTTAATGCTTGTATGGAACCATTATTGTGAAGTACTGTAGAGCATTGGATTATGCTGGAGAAGGATCATTTCCAAGATGGTTGATGTGTGCCTACTTGAGATTTTTTTCATTCACCCTCATTCGCATTATGGCGGGTTACACCCAGTCATTTCGATCACAAGGATTAAATCGTCTTATGTAAAACGATGTTAGCTTTCTCCCACCCTACTGTCTTGCGTTGCTCCCGATCTCATTTAACCCCGGTGAATTACCACGACCTCTGAACTTTGTGTTTGCTTGGCAGGTTTCTAGCGCATCGCATTTTTGAAGGTCATCGAATTGTTGGCGTCGCATACAAATCCTTTACACCTTCGAAGAAAAATGTGCTAGACTGCTATATGACCTGAAATGTTATGAACTGCGTTCCACATAAGAAGTTAACGGTGGATGAAACCAGCTGATTTTTTGCTCAAAGTTCAGATAAGTTTCAGTAAAAAATTTAAGTGCAAAGATTGTTCTAATATTATCTTTGCATTATACGATATACTAACCATCACCCTGTGTTCGGACGTATATCTGATACAACCACGGTAGAATCAGTGTTAACTTCAAAAACATCTTCGAACAAAAAAAATTGAACTTTTCATTAATGATTCCAGATAAAGCGTACAATTTCAGTACCACTGTGGTTGGTATTTGGGTAAACAGTAGGAGCCAGTAGTTCTTTGGTCAAAATAATCGATCACATCTCATACGCTTGGGTGTTTGAGTCTTGCTGAAACCGCCTGACGATCACTGTGAAATTTGCCTAGCAGGTTTCACAAGGGTGTTCGTCAACTCGAGTAGTCGAATGAGACATGACAATTTTCATTAATAAATCCATAAAGCAGCAAGGTATGTGACGCACGATCTGTGCGTTTCTCTACTGGTTACAAATCGGCTGCGAACGTTGTTCATTTTAAGAGTATTGCAAGCGGTTTAGAAAACAAATCGACCTTGCTATTGTAGCTTTCGTTAATCTTTGCGTTTAAAATGTTTCAATATTTTTTAAATCACATGGAATAGATGAAGTGCACATAAAAGGAAAACATCTGTGGTCTGTGTACTTCACTGTCTAGATTATTCTTAATAACCAGTTTAGCTTCAAGGCGTTTCCCGTTGCGCCAAACACTGAACAAGAATGAAGTGCATGAAAAGCGTAGAACACTGATTTCTTCCAGGAATGTTCATTAGTGTTAAAGAGGATAGGGCAAAGGTTCGTCTTCTTCGAGTGGTTCACTCACGCATTCTGTCATGAAGTAAGTTCGTACTAAGTATATAGAAAACTAACTTGGGTGGGGAAATATTTAAGCTTCGTGAACTACTACACCAACTGCTCATAAACGGGTCATGTTGAGAGCGCCTACTTACCTAATTCGAATCGTCTAAATTTTGAACACACTCACTTAGTCAAATGATTGCGATTAACCGACCATCTTAATTATACAGCACTTGGAAATGACAAACAAAATAGATCTTTCAGCTATAGCCGTAATAGAAGACGAACATCTTTGCCAAAAAAACATCCAACGAGTAAGAAGATTTTCTTCCCGAGCGTAATTGATTTTACGAACTGATGTAGTCAAAAATCCTCTCTACAGCCTTTGAAGAAGATCAAGTCGTGCTCACTCTATCTCTGTTGTAGAGTATTATTGTTTCTTATTGCAGAAGAATTTGAATGGGCTGAAAATGAAGTGACCAATATGTTGTGACGTGCCTCACATTCAGTAAGTGCCAATCAACTACTGGACTCAGTGAACAATACGGAAAACCTTCTGATCGATTGCTTTACTGTAGTACAGAATCCACCTCAATTCTCCGCCTGCTACATCGAAAAAAGTCAAGATTTATATGTGATCTGGTACGCAGACCGAAAACGATTCATTTGTTCGCAAATAATTCCTTTCCTCTTAAGGGGACTGCAAAAACATAACCCTGTTATATTCCGGATGAAAGATTTAAGGAAATAATTTGAACAGCGTTCACCATTAATCGCAGCATTCACGTCCTCAAGGATTTTCCAGCCAGTCCCTTTTAGAAAGGAGCGGACTTAAATTTCTGTGGTAATAGGAAAGCTGCGCTTATTTGTGAGTACTTAACAAAATATGTAACTAAAAATCCCCTACCATCTATCATGAATTTCCGAAAAGTCGTTTACGGGTTTAAACTGACAACCTGGTTGAGGTAGGCGCTACCACATTGAGTTATGGCGCCGCAGTTTATTCGCTACAAATTGAATCACTAAATGTCAAGCGAGCATGTCCCATGGGGTGAGAAAGGCAATGGGGAAAGTTAACCGAACTCAAGGTGACTATTCTTCCTAACACATACGTACACGACATAGAATGAATATCACATGCAGAAAAAATATGATTCATTGTGATTGAACAATTTCGTCAAAAACCTTCAAATGCACAATCGACAGGCACGACGGTATGCTAGAAGACGACCCATCAAGGTGTTATAACAAGCTTGCTTCTAGCAGATACTGTACGTTGTTATTCCCACGTCGTAATTTTTTTCAGTTTCTCGTAGATTCTAGGAAAAGTTTGTAAGAAGGGCTGAAAAAAACATGAGCGCAAACGCATCATCTATTCTTTGACGTGAAACTATTTCGGATCAGGTACCCTGACAACAATGTAATGTAACAGTGGGCTCAATCTGCACAATGTGTTTGTTTAATGCGACAGTCAGAGCGCGAAAATATTCTTATTACTGATCTTTTCGATCATTATCGGTGATATCTTCATCTACTTATATAAGATAGGGTTACATGACATAAATGTTTGTGTGGACGAAGATTGGAACTCGGGTTCTCCCGTTTGTAAGAGACAAATAGTTAACATTACACGTAAGCTGATTAATTCCGCTTGACTGAGGGAACGATGACGAGAAACTGACATCAACGATTTTATTTCAAATATAGTACACTGATGTTTACAAGTACATTGACGATGCGAATTTCTAGGGCCTTGAGAAGTAAAATCTCGTAATACTGATTTTCGAGTATGCAACTATCCAACGTGAACCTATCACGCAGCCGTATAGTTAGCATATGTGCAGTACAAAAACCTCCTTGGTTACACTCACCACACGGAGATACTCTCGTTTCAATGTGATCAAGAACTTATACGTACCTTATACGTAGAATACCTTACCTTATACGTATACTTTGATGTTTCGGTGATTACAAGTTCGTTTTTGACGATGTAATGGATTACTCCTAGGTGAACCGACTTCACTTTCGGTCAACGAGGTACATATTGATTCCAGCTGGGTCATGTTTCAGAGCTGCTCTTAAGCTATGAAAATGCGTGTTTAAAAGTTTTGCGAATCAGACGTTCAGAGAAAGTGTAATTCTGTGATATACAACGAAATGGGTAATTCAAACAACATCAGGACAACACAATCTATCAACATTTAAAGTCTTCCATCAATGATCAGTTTTCATTTTGAGATTGTCAAAAAAGTAGCCGTGAACCAAGATTGCGCAAACATTGTAGACAAATGTAAATTTACCATGTCAAGCAGCCTGTTAGGCTTTGTGCGAATGAAGTAATGGAGCATGTACACAGGGCACAATTGTTCTATATTTTGTCTCGAAATATCTATAAGTTGGTAATCGATGGAAAGTCACTAATCGTAGCCTTTTCTTGCTGTCCGGAATATGCACTTGAACAGCATGCGAGCATAGCTGTCGTTCAAGCAGTATAATCAATAATATGCGTCCAAATGAAATTGCTAATTAACCTGCCACTAGCTATTTGGGAGTGCTAACAGACATTTTTCTTACGTGGGAAGAGGTTCGCTAAAATGAAATGTCTTGTAATTTTGTAACTTTTGTCCTGCTGTTCGACACCCTGAAAGTATAAAGTACGAAACGCATTCTTACTTGCCGGTATTTTCAAGATCATCTTGTCGATTTGTCTTCAACCGTATTACCGATAACCAACAGTAAACTGGTGGAATTTTTGATTCATTATCACGGAAATCAGTTTTTCCCAACCGGTTCCAGAAAACTCTGGTTAGAAAAGAACGGCGAAACGGAGTATCATGCATACGGACAAGTTGGTTAAGTGGATTACTGATATCACTTTGGTTAGGAGCCAGTCACCTGTAAACGACTCACTGGTAGTGGGCACTGAGTTCAGTTTCATTGAAAAATATCATTTTTGTTCTTCGCTTAGGGAGCTAACCTGAAACATGGTTCGAGTGAATAAATATTTATTAAAAGTTTTATGAATTCCGGTTTTCTCAATAACTCTAACTTTCCTGAGGATGTCAGTGTTCGAGAAAATGTGTCCACTTCATACCAAAAGCTAGAAAGTAAATCTAGATCTCGGTGAAAATTCGCTGCAACTGTTAGTTAGGCCTGTGCACCTATGTGAACAGTTCAACGCAGTATGAATGAACAATGAACACACAGCCGGCTTTTACTACTGGACGCGTACCAAACTACGAGTATAGCTAAGCATATTTTTAATTGCATACCTCAACAAATCCATGGTAAGTCCAGGTGCAGTCGTCTAATCATGAAGATCACCTGATTCGTAGGTATCCACACTAGTTGACTACCGCTTCCTAAGCAAAGTATAAAGTTGAAAGAAATTTCGACTAACACAGTTGGAATTTGCTTTGAAAAAGGCAATATTTAAGGCTTGTTTACATAAAGAGCACCGGTCAAAATTTGCTGGAAATTATTACCTGAGCCCCACTTGACAGTTCAGATTATAGGCGTGTTCTATTCTTGATTCAGCTGACTAACCACGTATGCTAAATTGTCTACAGTGCTGTAGATCCAAAAAGAAGTCAGCTGAAACGATCTGAACGTTGTTCACTTGGATTACCGTTTGTTAATCTTGTAGGTCATTTTATTGAACATGATACGAAACTATTTGGTCCAGTGGAAACAAAGTGCATTTGATTCAAATCAGCACTGTCCTTAAATGTATGTGGCCATTCTCATCAGAGAGAAAGTGGCGTATACCATTTCCTTTGTACATTTTCGTATTTTGAAGTAGCGATGACGTAATCAAAAAAAGCACAAATTCACCCATTGTTCACAAAACCGTAGTCTTCATTATCGTCAGAATCATTTTAATCTGTTATTGCGACAAAGCAAAGATAGAAAATGCAAACGTTACTGTAGAACCTGGTATAGTTCGTTGACAATGAAACTTTAAATCTTAACAAACATGACATATTCGGATATTAGTAATGCGATCGTCGGGAAAAGACATGGACTCCAGAGGACGTGCAAATGTTGAAAGTTCACTCATAGTATGGGTGGCATTTTCAAAATCCACACTGCGTGATAATGCTAACTTTGACGATAATCCACATGCCGACCTATACTGCTACCTTGACGTGGTGGTCGGGCTTGTGTACTGTTTCGATCCGGCGGGCTATGCTGACTAGGACTCCGGTCCTTCCAGGTGCAACCTTGTCAGACAGGCCAAAGGGGAGCAGTCAGACGAAAAGCAGTTACACTCATAGGATTGTATGTCGCACTGCTGACCGCGTAGGAGTGCTTAGGCAGTGAGGCACGATCCTATGGGCATACAGCAGAACTATTTTTATAGTTGCGGCACTGCTGTCTTCCGTATCAGGAAGAAGGGGGTTAGAAAAGGTAC
>QNGE01003035.1:4727-58496 GCA_008508345.1 Paragonimus westermani | reverse complement strand
TATGCCAGCTGAGCGTTTACCGTACCGGGCATTATATACTGAGGGCACTAGCGATTGGGTTAAACCGCGTGGTGGTCAAGCAACAACGTGGTCAGGAAATATGAAGACTTTGACTGCTCCATTGAGCAAAGTGGGCAGGCATCGCCTGCCTGGATGGAGTCCTCGTGATCACTCAAACCGTTGGTTAGAGACGCTATCCGAGATGGCGGTGTGTCGCAGTCAATGGCGTGCCTGTATCCATACCATTTCCAGTTTTTCCGCTTAGTCTTCTTTTAGTATTGTTGACCTTCTTAGTAACGTTTCCTTCTAGGATATTCCACGTCACTGTTGAGGTTAGCGGCGGCCCGAGCCACAGTACCTTTTGGTCAGGCTCATGGCTGTATTGATGATGATGATGCCGACTGATAAGCCCGAACGCTGGGACACAGTTTGTTTGTACCTGTTTTCTCGAATTGGCAAACAGTTGTAATTTTCTATCAAGACAACGCCCCAACTCACAGGTTGCATGTCAAGGGGGCGTGGTTGCTCCTCAAGGGAATAAATTATAGAGTTGCTGTTTAGTAATTCTGATCACCACCTAAATTCTAATCTGTAAAGTTCATTAGGTTTTCAAGGATGTAGGGACGACAAGGTGGATAGTTTGAAGACTGAACTGACGGCTGCTTGGAACAAAGAACTGATGCGACAACTGACAACTACCTGGTTCATAAATTCATCTCAACAGAGGACAAAATTTCTTTCAAGGGTATCACTTACGAAATGATATTGACCACAATATGGTAATGCTAGAAAGTAGAAACCTACTCAAAAATGGTCGCCTTACTAAAACGTGCACAGGCTAAATGAACGATGCTCCACATATTAAGTTGACGCAAGATGGGATGCGCTATAAGTCACTTCAACAAAGGACGCCCATCGATTGCCAGAAAATGTAAGCCATAGGTTTTGTGAACCAGCGTTATCTATTTCCCGTTAATGTTTCGGCAAACATACTGGTGTTTACAGCATGTGGGAACGAATGAGTGGTATGCACCTGCCCGTACAAGACCTGCCCCCTCTGATCGCTTCGTGATCGCGTTTGTAGGCCAAAACATGTGTCTATCATCCAATTCTTTTCTAGGCCCCAATATTTGCAACCTGAATGAAATAACAACGACTGATAATCAGTCACGTGATGAGCTGATCGCGTGAAAGCTTACCTATCCATGACATGTCAGTCAGTAGATGGCGCCGCATTGGTGGAGCACGTGCAGTTGCAATGATATTCGACTGAGCGGGGCTGAGCTCAAATGCTCCAGGATAAACAGTCGGAAGTTTACCCGACTTATCAGTACGAATGATGGAACACAATACACAATCACCTCCCACGTATCTTTTGCTTAAAAATGACAAAAATGATGGTGTGATTTTAGCGTGGCTGCTTATTGAATGTTTGCTTACAATTAAATCTTCGTAAAGACACTCGAAATACAATCCAATCTACTGCTTTCGAATAAAATCTGGCCGTTGCTTGCAAACAACGCTCACTGTGGACTTGATAATGAAGAAGTTTACACTAAGTTAACAGGATGGTTATGTAATTATGTCGCAGCATACACATACGACAAGGAAAACAAGAAAAACATCGTGAATTTTTATCCTTTAGTCATATACAGCGTTTGGGATATGACGTGCAGGCTGGCAGTGACGCGAGGAAAACGTTAGCTAAGCAGATGTGCTAGCAACAATAAGCAACTGAGCGAACTCACGGTAGAAGTGGAGCCATCATTTCTGCCTTATTTGATAAAACACTGTAGTACGTTGGACATTAACTCATCTAAGGTTCTTTCGACAGTACCCAAAATGCTAGCATCGGTCTGTACATTTTGGCATCTCTGTATTATTGGAAAGCTAATGAGCCTCACAGATTTGGGTGGTGATCAGAATTACTGAACAGCAACTCTATAATTTATTCCCTTGAGGAGCAACCACGCCCCCTTGACATGCAACCTGTGAGTTGGGGCGTTGTCTTGATAGAAAATTACAACTGTTTGCCAATTCGAGAAAACAGATACAAACAAACTGTGTCCCAGCGTTCGGGCTTATCAGTCGGCATATGGATTATCGTCGAAGTTAGCATTACACGCAGTGTGGACGTTGAAAATGCCACCCATACTATGAGTGAACTTTCAACATTTGCACGTCCTCTGGAGTCCATGTCTTTTCTCGACGATCGCATTACTAATATCCGAATATGTCATGTTTGTTCAGATTTAACGTTTCATTGTTAGTTGAGTACATCAAATGCCAACAGCTGTAAATTTCTGGCAACAAATAAGCCTCTGACTCATCACAGTGTTTTGTGTTCATTCTCATAGACTTCAACCGTACTGAAGTTTGGTGTCTGGAGCACAGTTTGTGCCAAACCGCTTCGTTTCAATTTGTTTGCCAGGCCCAATATCGTCCACTCCATTACATGCTTGTGTTTCCCTTTGCGGAGGCCACTTAATGTATTATTCGATCATCCATGAGAAATTCTGACATATTAGCTACAATTACTGGTGATTGTAGCTCACTGAATTCTTCTGGTAACTCTTCGTGTACAATCGGCTGCATCTGATTGAAACCTGATTTCTTTCGTCTTTCGAAATCGGTCAACCTACTTCCTCGGGACGAAGCATGGACACACACATGTAGAATGGTTGGAGGAAAACAATTTATATCCGGATTGCGAGCCACGCGACCTGGCTACTGCAATGTTGGCTGTACGACAATGTATATCCCGGACGTTGCCGTTTACGGGTCCGGCTCACGTTCTGTCACTTAAAATCCATTATTAAGCCGTATTGGCAACCTGATATGGTCGCATCAATTTGTAGTTGCCGATTTCGTCATCTTATACAGTTATTTCATTGACTGCTAGTTTAAGGAGTAACCTCCTAATTTTGTAGTGAGACATATTGATAACCAGTTGGCTCACCGGTGCTCCGGTGCGGAAAATCTTAATGCCCAGCAGTATGCTGCTGTTTACTCCCTTACCGGGTGATCATAAGTCTTAAGTTAGATGAATAATCTTCATCGTTTCATAATCCTAGAAACTGTTTGAATCAGGTGGTACTTCATACTGGAATAAACAGTAAACATATTAAGATAACTTGAGCAACTTTGTGATGCTGCTCCGGCTAACTATGACACTGCTAGTTCAAACTACACAATAATTCTGACCGAGATGTTCTCACAGTGCGTGTTGGTAGCTTGAACCACTGACGATTTGACAAACACAGTCCAACGCGATTCTTCCAGTCGATCGGATAGTACCTGGTACGTGAGCTGAATCAAAATGTGCTCGTAATTTTTCGAGGTCTATATGATCGCTAGATTGCTCATCCGGACACTTTCACAATTCCACTCCTCCTTTCAACATCCTGGGGGTGAACTCAGCGTATTCGCTGTAATTTGACGTAATTCAACAAATCCCTAAATCTGATAAATTTAGTCACTTGATACATGAAGCTCAATGACGTCCCATCGAGTTAGACAAATCAGAAATGCTGGTTGAATAAATCGTCCGCAGTCAGAAACGGTAAGTTGAGTAACTCGAGACACAATAAACGAAGGAAAACTATTTATTCTTATGGGTTACCTTGAAGCCAATGTAAGCGGGATCAAATAACCGCAACCAGAGGAACCAATTCTTGTAGACTGAGCGTTGCAAACCACCCGATTTCTTTTTAAATACAACTGTTTACTGGTGTAGTGAAATATTTCTGCTGTTTTAGTATGTGTTAACACGAAGATGCCTAGCTAACAAAACGTTGCAAATATCTCTTCCTCTTTACAGAAGACAGTTTTATAACGTCCACTACAGGTGCCCTGATATGCAGCCCGGTTTGTTCTACTGTGTAAAGGTGAACAAAAACAACAAAACAATTAGTGTGAGATTCTGAAGGTCTGAATGTAGTGCATACATGAATGAAGTATTTCGCATCTATGCAGATAATTACAATTTTTATACCACTACCAGCGGAGAAACACGTTTTCTTGTACTTGATGCAGATCGGACAAGCCAGCTTGCATAGTATTCAATGTTCACCGTATGTTTCTTTTCCATTCTTACGGTGATGCTCGGATGTACACGTTGACAAAACACTGTCGTTCACAGTCTCACGTAATGTTCAGAAATTAAACTTTATAAGTTGAAAACTGAAAAGGATGCTGCCGGAGCAGGACAAACCTCTACTTGCTCCATGCAGTTTATAGATAAACAATAATAACAGACGTGTGGAAACATCGCGTCCTTACTGTTTTGAGAATATTTGATTTATCATCTCTGGAGATCCCATCACCTCAGTAGTAATCACGAATGTTAACTGAAAGACAATAACGCGCAATAATCTAGACATGTTTAATGTTGGCTAAACAGATTACTCATACGCGGGAACTTAGTACATGTAAGTGAGTCAGTTTTTCACTTGTGTCGTTCCGAACCGACTGCGGATTGTCTCAACTTTGGTTGCATTTGAAACAGCGAGAGAAACAACATACCAAGTTGTGGCAAGTGATCTATCTGCACATTTACAAAACCAACGCAATTCAGCTAAGTATATACTTCCCTAACTATATCCCATATTTGTCAAAAATATTTATTCGCTGCAGTTAAATTATCAAATTGTTTGATTGCTCATTACGTACAGCACTAAGATTTTGGCTTCCAGTGACACTGGTAAGCACTCAGTCCATCGATCTGCCCTTAACGTAATCTGCTAGCTTGAAGATTCTAGTTTCAGCGGTCTCAAATCCCAATCCATCAACTGGTCATCTAGTTGGTCCGATTTATTCATCCGATACACTGTTACTAAACCGTAACCCGAAACTACTAATGGTTGATAAACCCCTGTTAATCACTTACTGTTGACAAGTTTTGCATTCACCGAATAAGCTAACACAACCGACAGAGTTTTCACAGAACAGTTTAACCCATCAATACAAGAAATCACGAAACTGATCTGATCGTTTCGTCCGTTTGTAGTTGCAATTTGCACCTTGAGGCGATTTGGTAAATAAATATTTGTGACTGATATGGATACAGTGAAATTTCGACCACACTCGGAAAATTGTTTACGGCTAATTCACTGCTTTAAATTTATATTTCGGATCAGAATTGTATAAATAATATTGAGCCTCAGAAGAACGGAGAACACCTACTATACACTTTGTCAGATTTAACCTGATGAAGCATTCAGCGGGAGTGAACGATGAGGAAAAAAGTGGGCGCTTTGTGAAATACACTAATCAATAATAACTGTCCATAATTTCTTTGACGTGTCTTTTTCGACGCGGAAGTTCAGACGTCAAAGGAAGACGGTATTTTTCAAGTCCATAATGGTGAACATTTTCAAGCATTGTTGTCTAGGTGTTAAGTAACATTAGATCACAACGTTTGTTGTGTATTGTTGTTTGTGTCTCATTTGTTTTAACACTCCACTGAAAGTTCTTCTTGACCACTGAAACTTTCCTGCTGTAGCCAGGATGATTCTCATCTCAGCTAATGGAATGATCAACTCTCACGCCATGGTCAGCTTGTATCACGGAAAGAACTGTGAGTTATTTCGGTTGAATAAGTGGCAAGGGTAGCTGAAACTTTGAAAGCCAAATTTACCGACAGTCTAGTGCATTCCGGTGATCCGAATGCGGTGGGTCACAGTCAACGTAATTTGTCAATCGGCATGAACGTGATGTTTTCCATAGTGTTCCATATATGTCGAGCAGAAATGTGTTAAACTCAGAATCCAATAATGATTAGAACAAACAGCCTAGGCTAGGTGACACGATACTTCCAGTATACGATACTCGAATATGTTGATGTTGATAGTTTCGTGAAGTTCACTTCATGCACAAATTACTGTATTTCTATGCTCATTACTGAGCTAGGACAATCTCTTAGCTTGACTGCTGCAGCCTGCGATTGTCCCGTAACGAGCTGAACTTATTTTGGAATGGATCACTGCTGCACTGCTACAGTACAACTGTTCAACATTTGCTCGCAACTAGGTGATAAAGCTCCGCTTGGAGGTTTTGACGCAACAGCTGACATGAGACCAAATTGTACGGTACACACACTGAAAAACTGCTTTTGCATTCTGATGGATTTTCCCAGCCGATCCCATTCGCAACCAAAGGCTAGACTTGGGTTTCGGTCATGGTAATAGTCATCAACGGTACTTGATTTTTCGCCACAAGGGTTTGAAATCCAGTCCACGTGCTTGTTACCTAAACTTGCTGATGATTGCTCTGCCGACGTTGCACTAGGAACTGCCGACGTACTGTTTCCAAACGTTAGAACAAAATTGCATGCTAGCAACGTCGAATTCCATATGATTTGGTGGAGCTTTCTATACGCGGTAAAAGCTACGAATTTTCACCGGTGCCATCAAGCTGCAGAGCGCAATCGAAGTTAAAATTTAATGTGAACCTTAAATGTTTCAGATTTAGGGTGTACGTCATATTTTATTCAAAGTTGCAACTCTGTGGATCAGTTTGATGCTATTGTGATAGCGGTCCCCATGTGAATAGCATTTCGACGCGCGCTTACTCAGGTCGCATTGTATCAGTTGTCCACTTCCAAAACACCTGAAGAATGCAGTACGGATGAAGATGGTGGTCTTTCCGGGTTAGATGAGCAGTAAGCAGTAGCAGGTGAAAACCATCTCACGGTATACAAAAAGTCTTGGCCATCAGTATCAGGTTGTTCTGATAACTGGCGTTTGTCAGTGTGTGCATATGCCTATTGGTCATATAATTTTCCATCAAGGTTTTCTATTGATTAGTTGATCTGTTTAGGTTAACTATGTGGTCACAGAAAATACATCCAACAACTCAACGGATAGCATACCAAAGGAAGGAAATTAATGTTGGCAACACATGCAAAAAGACTGCTAACATTGGGTTTTAAAGTGCGTATGAATATTTCGAGTGTGTACCACACGAGAACTGAGGACTTACCAAGAGTTATCCAATAAGTTAAACGTCAGATTTGTTCTTCATATTCATTTGATGTGCAAATGTATTTTTGAATTTTACTAAGTCGTGAGTATCTGTCTTACAGTTTGACGTCAACTCTCAGTACTAATCAGTAGTGAATGACAGAAACTGGACGCCACTCACATTTCACTATATTCAGGTACAGCAACTCCTCGGCTGATCTCTTCCTAATTGAAGTATGTTAAACAAGTTTCAGTTTCACTGTAACTCAATAGTGGCCTGCATTTCGGACTTCAACTCATTTTCCTGAGATAAAATACTGACCACGACATTACAGACATCACACCGAACGAGTCCGTATTATCAAGACTATACGCTTAAACATGTTTGTTTGAGAACAGTGTTGAAGTTGTTTGACTGTTTCAATGGGTTCCATAGTAAATTTGTAGTTTCCATAAATGTATAACTAAACATTGATATTTTCCAACGGAGCCGAAGTCATAGTTTTCATCTAAATTGCTAAGTCACTTTCTTAACTGATTAATTTTCGGCAGTTTCAGCATCCTAAACTCTTGCCATGAGACCACAATCAAATGTGAAACTTTCAGATTGCATTGATACACACTTTGTTTCAAAGTTCCACCGTTCGACTTTGTTGATGTTTACAACAATATTCAGCAGAAGAGCCTTTATGTCGACGCAGTTTTCCATTACAAGTGTAACGATTGAAATATTCACAACACGAAAGACTGAGAGTCACCCCTGTATCTCCATGGTTACTCATGAATAACTGCATTCACGTGAATTCAACAAGAATAACAGTTAGCTTAGGTTCGGCCAAATGCTACATTAAGCCATTAGTCAGCAAGTTGTGTTGTTTAAGCCTCTTCACATTTGCATCGACTGTGGCCAAGTTGGTAAAAACTGTGACACTTTTTATTCCACTTGTCACATTTGTTGAGGTGTCTGGATTAATGTCTAATCATGGTTACTGGTAAAAAAGAGATGTAAATCACAATCAGAATGATTAGTTCGAAGCCTGGTGTGATTCCTCCTCATCCAATAGTTCGATTACAGGATCATCTTTGAATCTCTTCTTAAGTGAAGTTAATTGCTCATCACGTATGACTCACACAATATCCACCTTGCCTGACAAACTGTTAAATCGCTGCTCACACAGCAAGGCTGTCCTAACCCATGAGCTTATGTGTTTCACTCGGTCGGATATAGCCTTCACATACATCCAAGCCAAAACACCCCAGCTGTAGCATGATCAGCACCAGAGATTACCATGAGAAACAGTTCCAATGGACAGTGAAAATTAAGGACTGGGGAAGGCCTGAGGCATGGTAGGTACTGTCCAACGAAATTACTCGGTAAGCTTTCAAGCACACTCTACTATTAATGTCACTATTGACAGTGGAAGGAGGGGTGAAAATTAAACGGGTAAACGTGATAGTTTTAGAGAAATGAACAGGCTGGAGGAATTTGAAAAATGTTATGTAACCACCCGTCTCTGAACACCAACATTAACCGAGGAATTGAGACAATAAATGGTTTTATGCCTCCACTTTCAGGCTAACGTCTGGACAGCTCAGCAACAACGAAATGTAATTAAGTGACATTATAATTTTATGTCAAGCAGTTTGGCCCTAAGCAAGACCTAACCGGACAGAAGATTAGCTGAACACTACGTTAACAAACAGAACATTTCGAACAGAAGTAGTATGAATATTGCCTGGTGATTATAATTGAGCTGGGCTGCTCGTTTAGCGATTCATCCGCACTCATCTAGCAAATAAAGTGGACGAAAATCCAAATTAACATACATTAATGAGCCTTCTGGCAACTGGAAGCACTTTTGGTTTGGTATCACACGAAAATTCAGCGGGTTATGAAAGGAACACTCAAAACTCAGAATCGAATCGGTTCTTCCGAAGAATGACAAACAAACGTAACACCGCCAGTTTTCATTCTGAGTTTGAATAGCCCTGATAGAAGACTACGATGACCGAACTCAAACAATGTTTACGGTCTCTTCACTGGCGATCAGTAAAGACTGTTTCAGTGTGCAAGCCCCCGAACAGGGCAGAAAAGAGAGGCCGTAATTTAAAACATTTTCTTTTTATAAAAGGTGATACCATTGTTCAAATCTATATAACGTACCTCATTTTGTGCATCATGGCAGTAAGTAACATATTTATGGACAAGAAACGTTTATTAAACTTTTATTAAACGATGTTTCTCTTTTGTGTAAAAAATAATTGAAAACTCCGCACGCAGACTAGGCGAGCGGTCTGCCTGGTTAGTTAATCCAATCTAACCTGTATGTGCAAACATGGAAACCAAGTGTCCTACGTCGGAAGAACTGAGCATCATCTTTTAATCAGATTTGCCAAGCACTCGTTAAAATGTATGGAACAAGCAGTAAACTAATGCTGAAATAGCTCACAACGAAAATCCAGGAGGGAACAGCCGCGTCGTTTTCAAGACATCGGCTGAGGTAAGACATGAATTACGGCGAATTTTTTCACTGAATATTGTTGAGATTACTAGAAATTACTGAAACTACTATCAAGTCCTACAAAATTAGACTGAAGTTTATTCTGTAACCGAATAAGAGTGAGAGCTTTGTGAATATCGATTTCTCATCCTGAATCGTTATGTTACGTTTTATGTTGTTTATTCAAAAATGACCAAATAATATCCTTGTTGTTCCGTGCATTTTTCTCGCAAACCCTATTTAGGTTCATTCCATTTTGTTTGACTTGGATTTCTTGGTTGTTTCTGTGTAATCAGGAATGTTTCAGTTGCCACCAGAATCTTAGGCTAATCAAACTTACAAGATTCGCACTTTAAAGCACGTTATATTGATGTTTATGGAAACCCCAGTTATTCATTTGTCTACTGATCCGCAATTTTAGTGTATTCATTTGTAAAAGATTACCAAAGTTTTATTTGACTAAAACGAACTAATTAATGTGTCAGATGGTCAAAAGCCGTCGAACATGTTCCACAGGTTTTTGTTTGTTGCCCCTCAAGAGATACTCAACCACACACAGTTTAGTTGCAAGTTGTTTTGCTTTGCTTTTCAGATTCAAAGACGTCCGGAGTGTCATAAACCTGGTCAAACACAATGAACGGGATGTTTGGAAACCTATTCTGTCTCAACATCCAACGTGACTGAGAATTTACGGTAACGGATGAAAATACAGCAGCAGTGCACCAGTTTTCTATGGTAGGCACATACTAGCGCTAGTTAACGTTGGGTTGCGTTACTGTAACTTGCGAACCGTTTAAGATAGAGAGACGTACTGGGCTCATCCTCATCTGCTTAGTGTGTGTAAATTTCTGCACCACTGTTCGGACTTCACTAAGTTCGTAATGCACTTGACTAAGTTCGTACCAGTCAGTTTGCCATCGCATTCAGAGAGACATTCCAGCCAACCGGTGTCTTGCGAAAACAAGCATTAGACTCGAGTTTCGCTCTCATTAGAGCTCATCAGTAGTGCATATCCTTGCCACGGCCGAGATTTGAACCCCTACCATTCCAATCATGAGGAAACCGTGTTAACCACTGAGCAATTGACCTCACATTAGGCACGACCAAATTATCAAATCTGAACGCTCAACCACTCTCGCTTGTGACCAATAATCAGGTTGCCCGATCGTTTCGAGAGGAGACACAGTAACTGTCCTGTTAACTCCAATCGATAACCCGAGACAGGTCGTGATCACTGATCTCATTCAACCTGCAAGACGTTCAGATTTGATAATCAAGTCGTGTCTAATGTTAGGTGAATGGCGTAGTAGTTAACACGGTTGCCTCACGATTGGAATGGCCGGCCCGGCCCTGGCAAGGATATGCACTACTGACGAGCTCTAATGAGAGCGAAACTCGAGTGTAGTGCTTGTTTTCGAAGGAGGCTGGCTGGAACGTCTATGTGAATGCGAAGGCTGCGATCAAATATGAGTGATGGTCAACTTGAAAATAAACCAAATCCCCGATTACTCATCAGTAATATTTTTATTTGTTATACAGTACACATCTGTTTACCCGCGCGAATTCACAAGAGTCTGGAGCAAGTTATATGGATAGCGAAAATGTGGTTACACATCTAAATCCGTATTAGAATACAGAATAGTGTCGTGACCGCCTCACCTATTTCACCTCCTCCGGGGGAACGGCATTCGTAGTACCGAGGGATCATAGCATAAGTCAGAGACTATTGCACATATCAATGTGGATGGTATGTAACTTGTGAAATATGCATAACTCGTTTACTCCAAAGAGTCCACATGACACACGCCACTTGGGTACACTTTCCAGCTGTATTGTTACTGAATCGAAACCCCGAGATAATTGACTAGCAGAACAACGCCTAAAAAAATGTGCAGACTAGCAATCTGTATAAAAGTACACCAAGTAATAAGTTAATTGATTTCCATTTCGAGTTAACTTGGGTCAAATCAGTCCTGAAGCACATTGTTGTGTAGCTGCTTCCGAGCCACATTTTGCATTCATCCAATCACCCAGAAAACTCTGTGGTGCAGTGTCAACGTTTTGTCTAATATCATCAGCCCATTGTTGACACAGTTGATTCCAACGGGTAACGATGGTGCAAATGGAGTGTAATTCATAGCAGTATACGAAAAGTGCATATATTTCGTATCCATGGGTGAAAGGGATAATAAGAGCACAATAATTCAACGTGGCAAATGAACATATTCACTTATAATTGCAATTTAGTCCCACATATAATCACATTCATGGAACAGCAACATAGGTCCAGCAGTGAAAATGCAGTTAGGACGGACATGGTTACTCAGAGGCAACGCACATCCAATAACAAAGTTTAGGTGTGATTACATCCTGGTACTTTGAGGGAGGCAATACAACACGTGGATCAAGCGCGTTTTTATTTCGTCAATAAAAATACGCACCTTTATTGTAACGCAGAACTGACGGTAACAACCGTAATATTTGATTAAACGTACTGTACAAAAGTGACACTAAACGTTGTTCAAGATACTAAGATGTGCGCTCTGTTGAAGCTTTGTGTGATATCAATGAGTGTGCAAAGTTTTCTTCTTTAAGAAGAAAACTTTTCACCAGATAGATAATGTCAACAGATCAGGACCATTACGTATGCATATATCGCTCATTAAAATTGTATATTTGTTAAAAGTAGCCAAAGGGACTGACGACTAATTACTTATTTTTTGCCTGTGATACTTTAGATTGATGCACACGACAGGGTTAAAACATCTGCCGATATCAGAAAGAGAGTAGACTTGATAATAGTTGAACAGGTGGAAGACACATTCATCTTCGGCACATCCAAATAGTGCGCCATACTCCTGAACAAATGTATCCGAGTGAAAGACTGCTTGGTAATCTTTGGGAAAACCTGCTTGGTTTGAAGCTTAATCGATGAATGGCAAATAATTGGCTGTGGCAACGCCTATTAACCAATGTGGACAAAGATTTTCACCTATTCCGATCAGCAGCACTTCACTTACAGCTCCATCGAATTTCCGTCAGAACGAGACCGGGGACGGGCAGACTTAATGAAATAGATATTAAAGTGATTGTCAACTAAACACATCTGTCTAATAGGCTTCGGCTATAACAATGCTTAGTTCACCGCAGACGAGAGTAAAATTTTACTGCTGTACACTCACGAAAGAAAAGAATAAAAATACACTTTAAATCTTCTTCAGTTGAATGCTTGTGAAAGCCCATAACGTGGCTCTAAATGATATGACCATCAGATGAGTGAAATTCGAGCCGTGGTTTTCCCTAATGGCCATCTCAAGTGTTTCGATTGCGTTGACCATGCATCGCGTTATCTTCTTCTCATAGTTTGTTCACACAGTTTCTTTTTGCAGCTAACTATCAGCAACTTTCGGGAGCAGTTAAATGAATTTTTTAAACTTCTGTTCGAACGAATCGTTAAATACGGATAAACCCAGCACAATAAATAATGATCTGCTTATTGTATGCTTGTCATCACTCCATTTTCCTAACAGTGGATAAGATCAGTTTATTTGTGGCTCGTTGATAAATTTGAAGGTGGGATGGACTGTCCCAGTTCAACCGTTTCGCATGTCCTATTGATTTCCAAAAATGTGCCCCCACCTAAGATTGCAGTGTCACTTTTGTCATTTTTGGGTGTGAACTGGACAAAACGGAATCGGAAACAGAGAGAGAGAGAGGAGATGTGTTTCGATTCACCTCAAGATGATGACCGTTAACCTTGTTGTTTGTATGCATGTCGTAGATGGTTTAGAACAACGGAATGTGCGATTTTACAGTAATACTTCTCAGAATTGAATAGCTTCGCCAAAGGCCTGAACCAACCGGGCTCATTTCTTGGTGGTTTTACCAGACTTAATGTATACTATTTTGAAATGCTACCAAAAAATTCACGTGAGACATCACTTAAAATTCTATAATGGCTACCAAGACTTATTCAACCACCTCTTGAAAAGACGGTTGATTGTCATCTAACGCAGAGAACAATTTTACTGAAATTGCTTGGGATAATTCACGGGAACTTAAGCTGATGGAGCCGGGTTCGAACCAATATATATGCTGTATAATTCTTGCCATTAAGATTGTGAAACTAAACGGGAGGCGCAGATGTGCAGCAAACTAGACTCAAAGAATTTAGTAAATGAAAAATTCCAGGTTTCTCTTATAAATTGGGAAGCGAAGTGCTTAGTTGTTCCTACGAAAGTCAATTGTGACTCCAGTCACAGTAGAATATATGGCATGCGGTAAGTCAAGTAAGCTACAGAACTATCATAAAATTGGAAGTCATGTTTGTGAAGTCGTACTATTTGAATACCTTTGTAGTTCACCAGACATTCAGAAGGATCCTCTTTACTAAAGGCATTAGAGTCGAGTTTCGTTCTGGTTTCAGGTCAAAACCACTTTCTTTCCAAACGAGAATGCTCACTACAGTCTTGTTACTCATGAACTGAGTTTACTGTTCATTAATTCTCTGATACAGTAATATATCCAACAAGTATACCTGACGCAAATTTTGTGCGTTTTCCTCTGAATAGTTTGAACAAGACGCCAACACAAGCATACGATCCGCCATTCCGAACAAAGTTGCATCCTACTGTCAAGGTACAAATAAACCAATACAGCATACAATTATTTCAGGAACAGCGTGATTTTTGACCGTGAGATCGTTTCTATGGTTAAAACGTGACGTTCTACTAAGCAGGCTAAACATGATTGGAATTATAAAACACAGAAGACCCTACTGGGTAGTCAGTATTTCCGAAAGCAAGTTAAAAGCGTTGTGTTCACGAGTCAGGAGGTTCGTACTGGTCAGCAAGCAAATAGTTATTAACAATCTGAGACAGTAACATCGATGTGTCAAGGTCATTGTTACAACAAAGGTTAGCAATAAAGAAGAAAAATTGCGTGAAGATGTAACTGACTTGTGTCATATCAAGTTAGATCACCACATGTTTAATCTTTCAAGATTGCTATAACGTTTACAAATATTTTACCGGTCATTCAGTGTGTGCATTATTCAACTGTGATTGTGGCGAAATGCAAGAATATGGTATTCGGCCACAAAGTGTAGGAGGTAAAACGCGTGGTGGTCAACAGGTTTGTCCTTTGGTCGTTGAAAACATATTATGGGCTCAACAAGAATTTAACTCACTTCACTACTTCATTCCAAATTGGACTTGTTGAAAGGGATTGGTTACTTGTGAAGTATATGCAGGTTTTAACCACATACCTTTCAATTACTGACTAACAGTGTCTGGATTCCTCGAGTGTCTTGCACGCTGACAATCAATCTTCAGTGTAAAGTCGGCAATGTGTGTTTATTTTTAATGCTCAGGGCGGTAAAATTGGGGTGCGTTAAAATTGTAGACAACGTTTGAAGAAAGCGTCGCAAATCCAAGAGATTTCTCTGGTAGTATAACGAACGTTGGCAGACGTGAGCATGAGGTGTGAAATACTCGGTCGAAATCCGTGACCTACTGAGAAATATGCTAACACAGTTCGAATAGGTTGTCAGCTAACAGCACACTAAAGCCCTGGCTGATGATCAACAAGCCAAGTTGCAAAAATAGTTTTTTATCAACTACGTTAAAATAAATTATACATCCTCTTTACATGAATAAAACCTCAATAATCAGATCCACCGACCTGACTCTCTAATTGGCTTCAAAAACTCCGCAAAACTAACCGTCAGCCTCTTTTGGACTCCAAGCGTAATGACAACTGTGTGAGTATGCGAATGTCATCGATGCATTCGCAGCGTTTGTAAAATTCACCCAAGTACTGTGAATTCTCGTCCACAGTTAACTGTGTACCGCTACCAGCCGTGGGCACTTTGACTGAAGCACCATTCAAATTAATCGCTTGTGGATGTAAATGTTCGTACCCAGAAATTGCTTTATTCCATGCGCGAATATTTCTAGCCAACAAACGCACTTTTTCGAAATTGACCAATTTTACCTGTTCTTCTTCATGTTTGTATACGGTCTGATTGGCATCTTCGGTAAAGCGCAGATCTTTCAGTATGAGAGCCATAAACGGGATGCATGTGAATTCGTGTGTGCTCAACCATCCTCGAGCCGCACGATGGTTACGCGATGGATCGATTAAAGGAAGCAGTCTGTTTTGGAACACTCGGCGCCAACGCATTGAAACACGATCCCAGGTGTGAGTCAGTCGAGCGATTGGAGAACTGTTCAATCCAAGAACAACGGCAAAGCATGTGTGCTGATCGAAATATGGATTTGTGATCAAACGATCCGCTAACTTAATGAGCTTTTTCACAAGTTGAGCTCGTTTGTTCAGTGATGGTGTGGTCAAAATTTGGGTAATCGTCCAGGCATGGATAAGACTGAAATGTGTAACCAACAAGCGAATATGCGGACAGCCGTTGTTGGTCCTTGCACAACCAAGCGTGTAGTCCAAGAATTCTTGGGGTCCAATGCACATAGCCAACTGTGCGACCACATGCGTGAGTACGGATGCGATTTCGTCCGCTGTAAGTTCGTCCAAAATTCTTGCCGACTGATTGATGGATGCCATTCGACTGAGTCGGGGAGAGGTTTTGCATTCGCGTGAGTGCGAGTCAGTCCAGCCACGAACAGATGCTTCAGTTTTTTCCAAATAGTTCATCGCCATATTCAACTGTACAGGCAAGGGAGACAAACTTGGGACAACCCCCTTTGAAGATAGAAATAGGCAACTGTTGAGCGAAAGCCCAAGAAAAACACAACGATCAGCGTCGTCATATACAATTTTGTCTCCTTTGGACGTTACCTCAACTAGTTGAAGTTCACTGACTTGTGCACCTTCCGACAATATGGTTGCCATTTGATTCTTTATATCAGACACTGAACAGTTAATGGGCAGAGTGAGTTTGTACTTTGTGCGGCCACTGTCAACGTAAATAGGGAATGTCATCAAATGGATGGAGGGTTTAAGGGGTAATACACCCGGTACAATCTGAAATCTCGCCAAATAATGCGAAGTAAAACTACAGTCCGAAGGAGTGTGTGGCACTGTGGATAAAGCCATCTGTTTATTTACTGAGGGCAGCATACTATCCGATGTCCGCAAACGCCCAAATTTTACTCGAGTGCTTGACAAAAGTGAGGATTGTATGTTTTTCGAACAAACCTTTTTAAGACAGACAACACGGTTGTTGGAATTATTATGAGTACGACTGTTATTTGGTGATTCCTTGTTCAGTGAACAATCACAAACCAATTTGACATCGATAGCCCACATGACAGCGCAATCTTCGTACAGTCGAGCAATCGCACGTTGTTGCACATCTGCTGCTTCAGATAAGACTAGCAGATTTTTTAACGTTCCCAAAAATTCTTCCAGCCCATCAAGCGAAGCAAATAGCGGGAGACCGTAGCAACGGTACCATATGTAGAGGAAAACAATAACGCGATCTGCGTTGCTTATGTCCGGAATCGCGGACATGGATTCAAAGTCAGTGAGATCGGTAGAAACAAAAGGCACCTCAATCTGGTTGATTCTACCAGAACGGATGTAGGAACACAAGCAAGTAAAAATGGTTCTGGTTGTTGTATACATAGAAAATGTAAGAAGGAAATCCTCTACAATTTGGTCTACATCTTGCAATAGGTTTGAACAAAGGTTTACAGGGAATGAAGCATACTCAGCCAACAGTGACAACTGTTTCTCCCAACCACCTAATCGAACCTCTAAAATGTGTTGCAAAATTTTTTCAGTTGTGCCGGCAACAATAGAATAATTGATAAATTTCCCAGCTGGTTTCTCAAGCATTTCGGATAGACCAGTGTCAGTTATTCTATTCGGACTTTCTTGTTTTCCAGAACAATCTGGAATGCGTTCCAGTATGAGCACGTCCGAATTCCCCTCCCTCAGACGTACAGTGTTCGCTTCTACATTAGATAAGATTCTGTCAAAGTCTTGTTTTTCTACCCGCAAGAAGTGTGTATTGTCCTCTGCAATCACAATCGAAGCTGCTCTCGTTGCTCCGGTGACCAGTGCTAGTTTGCCGAAGTCGTCACCTTCTGAGAGACGGCAAACATAGCCTTGACCATCAACGTGAACCCAGACACTGCCTCGGTGAATAATGTACCACGATGTTCCAGGATCTCCTTGGTAAAAAAGCACCCGATCAGCTTTAGGATGAATCTCATAATGAAGGCATCTACTCAGTTCTATTCTTACTCTTCTGGAGAACTGAGCAATTGATGGTACCATAAGAAGCTCTTGAAAAATGAAGCTTAGCTCATCACTGGTCCTATTTTGTGAAGGTTTTAGAAGTATTTGCCGAAACACTGCATCAGCAGCCATGTTATAGAGACGATCAACAAGGAGATGAAACCGATCTTCTTTGATGAATACATCATCTAAGTCAGTACTGGCGTTAGGTTGTCCAACAAGATCAAACGATTGTGTATCACCGTTTCTAATATTTGATAAACGAAACAATCCTCTCCGAACTGGACTACATGGGTCTGACCGACTCTCCTTCAGTGGAGAATTAAGTTCATTCAAATTACAACAACAGTGGTATAAATGATTCTCGCTGTCTTGAAAATGTTGTACAATGTTTTGTTCCTGCGTTGTTATGAAACTTACAGGCTCGATAGCAGATTCTTCCAAAAACACCTGCCACACACCAGCCGCTAACATTCTATCTTGCTTGCCGCTGAAATCCAGTAATTTTGTAACAAGCTCACTGCCAGAATTCTGATTAACAGAGTTGCTTAAGTGTTGATCTGGATACAACTGATCCCACAAGAACAAACAGGTCTGAGTAATCCAAGGAGGAGGATCGGTATTTCTGATGAACATTGTTTCGGACAAACAAAAGTTGGATCGAATCCAATTCACAGATGTGTTTTTTATATTGGATAGATCGGGTGTGATGTCCGATTGAACAGCTTTCAGCGGATGCAAATGAGGTATATCCACCATGTTCCGGCTCGTGTCATGCTTGCTTTTTGTTTTAATGTATGTGGATATATTCATTTTCGTTTAAAGCTCCTGATAGCTGTTGATTACTGTATTAGGAATATCTATTTTAGCATATAGTCTAACGAAAACAATGTACTTCATGGCACAGTTGGTTCGTAAAGGTAAGAACCAGTGTGTAGACTGAAGTCGGAGTCGTCAAGAGGTGAGTTGCAGCCGAAACATTGTTGGACATCGCTGGTTGGCTGGAATGATCACGATGCACAATGTTCGTTGCCTATTGGTCACCCGTGTTTACATTCACGTTGGATGGTTGATCTTCACGACCTGCCCAATAGAATATTGTCCCTTTTTGGACTGTATGCTAAGCATTGAGCAAAGTTAACAGAAATGTGAGGCACACAATCTGACCAGACAAACTGATTGTTTTCTGGGTCTGATCTTCTGACTAACAACGATATAATGACCATAAAATAAAAATTTTCAAGGTGACTTAGAAAGTTGTCCAACAGATGGACTGTTTACTGTATAAACCCCGATAAGTACGTAGACCCAACTATCGAGTTTTATGCCGCCCTGTGGTTATCATGGCTTCATTGACAATGTGGATTTCAACTAACCAGTGTAGCGCTGGCACTGAAAAAGAACTGAAAAAATAACAATTTCACATAAAACACGGACAGCGACGACTTTGAAAACGTCAGCATACTAGAGAGTAAAGATGACGTGGTTAAACGAAATTCTGGAGGAAGCACACTCAAAATTGTGAACGTGTTAACTTTGGTGGTTTCGATCCATAAATGCGAATGCGAAACTGCTCACCTTGTCTGGCCGGAATAGCGATAAATTATAGTTTGGCTGACTCTTTACAAATCGAGCTGAATTTCCCACAAGAGGTTTTCATAGAGAACGGTCATTCTGTACACCTTTTCCGGAAAGCTTTGAAAGTATTCGGACTTGAACCCAAATCAGGAATATATTTCTGCTAACTTATATTTAACGAAGATGTCATGATGGAAGTACTGAAGTAGAGATTCCAAAAGTCAATCGAAACTTCCTACTTTATAGCCGAACGTGTGTTGCATCCCTCCAACCTTCGTAACTCAGCTACAACCATACGTGCGCCTAAAACAGTCACTAGTATGGTTGAGTTTGTTCGTGACGAGCATCATATGTTCATTACACTAAAAAGCGTTTGTCCGATACAGCATATAAGCACGGTTGATAAGTATTCTTTTGAAAATGTTTCATGCGTTCTTGTTGTTAATTTGAACGACTCTAACCAGGTGTCAAGAGATTAATTTGAATTCAGAGAAGGTTCCTGTGTACAATTGAACACTCCTGGCATACTTCAGTCATACGCACCATCTGGCAAGGTGAATGTTCAACCGTTAACAACTATGTCGTATTGGTACGACACCGCTGGTAAATTGTATCCTACTGTGCTGTTTGTGAGTTCAAGGCACGGCCACACAATCTTGTTGGTGTAATGCACGATCCTTTGGGCTGTTTTCAGTCAAGCGTTGAACTCAATTTAATCTAGTGGATACTCCGGGTTCAAACAAGATATTATTGTCTGTATTCAGGGTTTCGCAACCACAACTGGGTATCTCGAGCAAAACTGCTGTACAAAATTATGCCTGCCATGACCGATTATCGAGCTCTCTGGAAGTGACCGGCAACTTGCCGTTCATACCACCGAAGTGAGTGGGTTTGGTTAGCTAGGACTCGAATGCAGTTGGGTGTACGCTGCCCATGTGCAGTGAAACCCCCGTAAAATTGTAGATTTCTATTCGCACCACATTGATATTAGAGACCATTTTTAATTAACTTTTTTACGACAGGTCTAATGCATTCCAGTCACAACCCCATGATAATGTCACCTAGCCATTGGCCCCGCTCTTCCTCTTATACTGCCTTCTATAAAGTATGTTCCAAAAAAGAACAGCCGTGCCTGCTAAGGTTGTAATGAGAATTATTCTCAGGCAAGCTGTAAACCAGCAAAATGCATGAGGTCAACAAACGAAACTGAAAACCACTAAAAACTAAACAGCATGAAACATGAGTTAGATACTTCTACGCTGTGCATAATTCACTCATTTCGATCACGAATAGACTCTCTGATCAACAGGATGGACCGTTTTAACACATAAAAACTGACGGTTTAAACCACGATTGAACGGAATACTGGTTGATCACTAAGTGCTGATTGTAACTGGGTTAGGAGGTCTAGGTTGTTGACATTTCATTCAACCAGGTTCACCATTGTTTAGAGCTTTTGTCCTCAAGTACTGTTGCACTACTTTTTATCAGCTAAACGGGACATTCATACTAATCATTTAACTGACGGAACAATTCACAATATCTCTGTTCTGTTTATCATTAGCGGCTTTGCTCAGTATTGCTGTGTTATTAACCTATCCCTAGGCCTATCTGCATAGAATCTAAGGAATTAATGTTTCCCGTTATGGTGACATCGTTAAGTAAGATTGATAATGGTAGGGATCATCGTCAACTCTCAGACAGGTGTGCTGTTTGTGCACCTTCGGCAATTTATGACTGGAAGCTACAACCTGAAGGATAACTCTACGCTGAATGGTATTCGCCTCTCTATTAGTCCCACCCCATCTGTTAGCACCGGTTAGCTGGAATGCAAAGACGACTCTATTGCTGGGGTCAGAGTGCAATGTATACTCTCTACATAGTCAGTAGGAGAGTAGGGATTTTAAAGAGGAGCGTAACACGACAATCGCATATGAGAAGAAATGGGGCGAACATGCATCGAATTTCTCAGTGAACCACAACCACAGCTTACGTGACCACGTACTCCTTATGTCGACGCGAAGTTTGTCGCATCTTGCGTTGTTTGGTTTTGCTGTCGATAGACGGAAGAAGCTGCAAGGTGGTTGACAATGACGTAGTCACGAGGTATGAAAAAGTGGGTCACCCAACTGAACAAAGTTGATAGGGGTTGTCTATTCATTCGGGCCTGTCTCAGCTATCCATACGGTCGGTTAGAAACACTGTCTAACAAAGGAGTGTGTACTTACTTGATTGCAAGTTCTTCGCTCTCTCTGTAGTAAACCGTTAACAGTTTTGCTCCTTATCACTTCTGTGATTCTGTGCACACCTCTACTTATTTACCGCCCCGTAATTTGGTAGGCCAATGTCGGGACCGACGACAACCCGACGCTTTGTACCCACGACTAAGGTTTGAAGCTGAAAACGATGATAATATTGGCGACGTTACCAAAATATTCCTTCCATGGATATCAGTTAGATCGTTCTAACACAGACTGTTGCTTTCATTATGTTCACATCGATCTCAACGAGAGTTATTATTCTGTAACTATTTAGGCAACATCTTAAAAATAATCCTAGGTTGTCCGTTTGGACCAACCATTCCGACTCAATCAGTTCTACATAGATGCTGAATCATACACTCGACGTAATATTCTTTGTCATTCGGATGTACATCATACTGGTGGGTTGGATGTTGGCTGGTTCATTATCAGTTTGTTGTGCCCACAAAATGTTTTTCTGAAGTATCTTATTGTTAGCTGATCTGAAATTGCCCAAGTATCTTCGCAATCGGAAAATAGAGCTGATTGTTTATACCTGCTCATTGGGTGCAACCTAAATAAACAGATACCAATATCAAATGTAAGTCGGGGAAATAGCACACAGTTGAGTAATGGTTTAATAATTACAAAGTATTGCAGTACGATATATTTCTGGGAATCTTCGAATATAAATATGTATAGTTGAACAAGAGCGTAGTCATAATTAGGACTGAAAATAGAAAACCGCAACAGAGGATCGTTAGCAAAAAGAGTATCCGTAACAATAAAACCGATTATCAGTAATATGTGGTTTTATAAATCTGCTTGTTTGTGAAAAATCTTGTCCTCGGTTGAATCAGGTACGATTCACATTATATTTTTGAAATAATTTTGATGCTCACAGGCGGTATCAGTGGATTTTAGCATGAACCACTTGCGAAATACTGTCGGGACTGTCAATCTACCCGATCATTTAGTGAATCCAAAATGAGACAACGGTGTGGATGGGTGGTTGAGTTAAAGTATGGAAGCTTTGAATCCTCGACTTGAATTAGCTAGTACCAGATTTTCCAACACTATGCTTTCATTAGGTTAATAATCCAGGTATACAAGGTGTGTACTTCTTATAAGGGTAGATAAACAGGATCACGTTGATACGGTGCGTATGAGATTGTAGTGTAGCTCATATCTTCAAGTCTGGTGTCTTCGCATTGTGTTAAAACCTTTCCTCTTTCAATGTGTGTATTTAGTGCGTCTGTGAACTAAGTCGACTGCTTATTTGGATAGTCGGTTTAAGTGCATCCTCAGCTGATCAGATGCGAAGCGAAAAAGTGTCTCTGGGACTGAACGTAATTCATCACAAATCCCTTAGGGTTAGCAGACAGCTCTGGACCTTTACAGACTAAACTAGCATTTCTAGTGAACACAGAAAAGTGGAAAATAGATCTTATATTAGCGATTTTCTTGTTTCCGGTTTTTCTGGCTTGCCTCAAAAGTAAACCTCTCACACATTAATCGAAGCAATAGACGACCATTAGTCACCCTTATAACTTGCGGTTATCACTTGAAATGAGACCAGAAGATGAAATCTGTCATGGTGCATAAAACGTTCGTACGGCGAATTGTACCGGGGTACAATAGCGCTGGTGATATCATATGAAGTAGTATCGTAATGATTAAAACCTGAAGGTGATTACCACGATACATTCATTCCATACAATTGTAGCCTGTCACCTAACCCTGTATTGGTGATTTAGTTGGCTAACTAGATATTCAGAATTTTAACCACAGACTTTCATCTCAAACCTTCGCTTCAGTCCACTTCAGCGTCCACACTTTGGGCCAGATAGTCATTTAATTATTATAAGTGAATCCTTCGTTAATAATTCTGTCTATTCCTGGCATCTCCATCAACGGATATATTCTACAGTCCTACTAATGGAAGAATCTTCAAATAGCTTAATTATCCTCTACCGTATTCAGCCTCATCGTTTGGCTGATAATCAGCCATTATTTGTCGAAAACTAATGTGTACCTACTGTACCTACTGTGTCCTGCATGGATTTTTCCAGTCTCCTAATTTTCATATCATTATCCAATCTTTCCATTTCTACTTCTCTTCAGTTGCTGTTCCCTGCCCTTAATGCCCATCTAGTTTTCTCATTCACCCACACAACACAATGACATGCAAATGATAGTTTTATTCACTCTACAATCTACCTCCTTCCTGTGAATCCTGTTTTCTATTTTTTTTGAAGTTGCGATTAACATGTATTTGCAGTATTCAATCTTCTGTCACAGAATTAACCTGCTGATGAGCTTTGAGATAATTAACAATCCCCTTTTGCATATTAGGCGATCGCAAACGATCACGTGATTTGCACACGAAAAACACCTAATATTACAGTGAATATTGTTTTCGTTATCAGGAGAGATAAATACGTCAATTAACCTGTGTACATTGTTGCCAAAATGAAGTGATTGCTTTGATCACCCCATACTCTTCTTTTAATACTGAAAAACGAGTGTATAATGAAGTGTTTACACAGTTAACTAATGACAGTAAATTTCGATCGTATAGAAATAGTTTTCGTCTATTATGTCATACTACAAGAAACTAGGGTGAACAAACAAACTGTGATAAAAGAATTCGTCAGGTCATTCCAGTTCCATTTTAAATGGATGTTATCAAATTAGGTCTCATTCATCATCTTACCACTGCTCGCCACTGTTGACGGAAAATTAGTGACCTTAACATAACCTCTGTGAAGATAGGAGCTATCCACAAGAATTGTCGTCAAACGATTAATGGTATTTCAACAATTAATTCAGTTAAGTCATATTGTTGTACGAAGTTCCGATAAAATTATTTCCAAACATTGTTAACATATACTCCGAAGTTTGGACATTTTTTCCCCGTGAAAGATGAAAATTCAGTATTGATCAGTCGAGCTATTTTCCTAGCAGTCCACCTTTGTTACATCTAACTCCGATGTGCAATGCCCCATGGCCTAATCCCATTAATGGCATGTCAGGAGTGACACACTTCCAGTTGAACAGAGAGACAAGGTTAATTACATTTCCGTTGTCATGGTATCCTATCCCGGAGGCATACGGAGAACACTCAAATTATTGGGGATTTTGTCAGTGCTCAAGTTAATCTATCGCACATCTGGAAATGGGTTCTCACACATAGCTGTATTACAGTGTTTGCGTACAAATCACTTGCTAGATGCAGGGGAAGTGTTTTATTTAACTGATGCTACTCATTGGCACGGGAACGAATAGGCATTCTCTATCACTGTAGAGATCACCAGATGAAAAATTGGGGGTGATTGGAGGTGATCGATTAAAGTGCATTTCGAATTGGCGATCACAGCCATTAGAAATCACTGACTATATGTATTTAAATGTCTATTTTGTGAAAGTGTATTATTCGGAATGATAAGACTACGTTATATTTATTCAGGAGGATTGCTTCTGGTGAACAATTACTTCCGGTGTTTTTTTTTCAAGGAACGCATTCAACCTGGTAAAAAAAAAGATGTACATTGGCTTCGTCTACTCGGGACCGAAGCAGAACATACCGACTTACGTAAAACACAAATACTTGTAGTACAGCGATGGAAACAAGAAGACAGATTCTCAGAGGGAACCATTCAAACATTTCTCTTCCGTTTTGTAACTGAAGGGTACGACAGTCAACTCTTCTCACTCAGGAGAAACTTCAGGTTAGCTCAAGATTACTGGAACTTACGGGTCAAGAACATCCAAGTGTTACTTTGATATAGTTAGGGATAAACAGCACTTTGGAATGAAAGATATAGGTGCATAGAAGCAGCACATGCATACTATAACAAAGAAACTGTGCTTTGTTGCTGAGTTCTTGACTGTCAAATAACGAGAGCAGTACGAGCTGGATACGGTTACGCGCTGTTTTTAGAGCAGTATGTCGATGTAATATCATCATTGCCTACCAGATGTTTCGAACGAAAGCATTTCCATGGTCACATTGTTATGTTACCGCGACTGCTGCTCCACATTTTTTAAATGGTTTCTCAGCACCAAGTAACGTCATGTTTTGACAACAACACCAAACCATCCTTTCACTTTCTGTCCATTAGGTTAACGTGATGAATGTGATATAAATGTTGATGTTGATCGTTGTAAGGGATTCCTCAGGCCTACTAAGTCAAGAGTTTTGGGTCACTGGGCTATCGAGTTCTTACGTAATTCCCGTGCTCTTGAAAGCATCTCATCTCTGCTTGTGCACCCATTGTAATGTCTCTAAAACTGACTGTCCAAAATGTAGATACCACAGTTTGAACAGCGCTCGCATTGATCACCATTATAACACTCCCAAGGGCACCATAGCCAGTCGCGTTTGAACAGAACTCACGCTTTTTACTGATAAGTAGTTTCAACTTTGTTACATCACTCAAAATCCCCTACTGCTTACCACTAAAGCAAGTGAGTTAGAACAGGTAAAATCAGAAGTTTCTTTTCAGTGGGTTTTCTAAGTTTCGTTTCTAGTGTTAAACTCAGACGCTGTTTATCGTCAATCAACGGAACAGAACTCGACACAGGTGAACGAGACGTTTAAATTAAAACCGCGCTGTGTAGTAGACTGGAATTTCGGTTTGTAAAGACGAGCACACAAGCTACGCGGTAACATGCTAATCGGAAGCCAATGATCCTGCCTCACTAAGTGACTTTTCTCTACAGTCTGTAAACCAATTACGATTTGTTTTCTGGCCGATCCAATTTACTTCATTTTTAAACATTTTATTGAACCCCAAATTGAGAATCGCAGGAGAAAACGTTTGAATGATTTTTCAGAGATGCACTGCAATGGTGCAATGGGATCCGGTTTTTTATAGATGGTGTAATACTGCTGAAGGAAACACTTATCCACAAATCAAGGTTTCATGCAAACTTAGAAGTTAAAAGCCCAGCTGATCGATACCTGTTTCTGGTTTCGTTCAGATTATTGCATGATACTAATTGAAGTTCGCTAAAAAAACGCATCAAGAATCACCTCAACGAAATCTTGCTAGCATAAATGTTATGATTAGCTTTGCATGTTATATCATTGGTATTAGCCACAGGCGAATATGATCAACTGTCCACCCATTGACATGGTATCTGACTCCTGCCCAGATGATGACTGTTGGTGTTTGGTCACCTATGGCGATAAAACAAGAACTGTTTCCTGACCAAATGCATGAACAAAATTGCAAACTGTTGACGAACCTATTGTGGCACAATGATTTTTTCATTCTACCGGTTGCCTTGCCGATAGAACACGACAAGCGAAAGCTGCGTCGTGTATCTAAGGACGCCTAGGCACGTTAGTTACAAATGCGGTGGCAGATAACCTGTTAGCAGGCGCGAATGTCAATTGACGTACAAATAAGAAATCATCAGCTCGGAGAACGATGAATTAATCTGTCTATTACGGAGGTTGTAGAGGACAACGGAAGTGAAAGAAGAAGGGTTTACAACAATTCTGTACGTAAGAAGTTGATTCGATCATAGACCGAAGAGAATGAGTGCGTGCTATGATCAAAAGTTGTCAATCAGCGAACAGTGTGACGCACAGGCATTGAGTCACAACGACCTCTCCCTTAAACGAACACTGTGTTCGGTTTTTGTATGAACTACCTGAAACGAGTGGTGGAACTAGCTATGCAAGAGTTCAGAGGGCCAATACACCTCTCGGTCGCCATACCACCTAGATTAGCTTGACCAGTTTAGTAAATTTTTAGCCGAGTGGTTTGAAACGGTTTAATGCATCATAGTTCGCCTTATCTTCACTATCCGAATATGAGAACGAGCGGCTAACGTGTTGACTCGAAAATGAAGTGTGCACAGATAGCATCTCAAGCCGAAAATGTACGGAGTGAGTTGCGACTTTCTCCCGAAGATGGAAGTGGCAAAGTAGCAGCTTGGTTGAGAAAGAAATAGGCTGAAAGTGTTAGATTATCTATGCGTTGTGGGTGATAGCGACAGAAGAGCCAACTTGCAGAGTTTACACGGGATGAACGTATGGTACTAGTACCAAGGCGGACAAGCTGTCTGAGTCAACAGTTTATGTAATCATCAGATCGGACGCCGATTATTAGTTTACATTGCCCCAGAAAATGCGAGTAGTCTTTTGTTCCGATCACGTAGTAGCACAAAACCAGGTTGGTTTGTTTAGAGCCCGACTTCTTGTCACGACGTACTTCATAATGGATGAAGTCCGGTCTCAGCCATTGTGCTCCGTTGTCATCGTCTGTTCTGTAACTGCCCACAGCGGCCACCTTAGAATATGTTTTACTTATATGGATGTCACTGCATCTGTGAACGAATCGACAGCTTACATTGTGGACGGGGAATCCCGGTGTGCAAGTTCGGCAACACTTTAAACTTAGAGTAACGGCAGACACTGATGTCTGTGATAGGCCTCGTTTGTGCGCAATAGACCGGAATGACGACAATCACGAGTTCGGAGGGCATCAAGGAGCCTTGCAGTAGAGTGAGGGTTGTATCCAAACTTCTTGTCATCTGCCAAAATATTAGTGAAGGGTTAATTATCACTCGACCTTTCAATGTGAGAAACAGGGGTTTCGATGTGCGTAGTCTAAAAGTTCCTGAAATGCAGGAAAATGAACATGAGCAACAAAAAGTTGAATACTGTCCAACAACCATCATTAACAGCTTGCTTTAACGGTAGAATCTGGCAGCCGCATTTCAAAAACGCCTAAACGTTGACTCGCCAGTTCCGGACCTAGTGGACCACCTACCACTATATCATCGAGTTGTTTGTGGGGACAGTACCTCATACTCAAAACAGATATTCCACGTGTACAATTAAATAATTTCCTTAAAGTGCCCAATGTGAATCCATAACAATAAACTTTAAAAGAACAAAACCGCACAAAATATTAACTGTTTATTTAGGTGTAACATTCGTGAATGGTGAGTGGACACTGACAGAATACAACGCAAGAAAATTCACCAATGTGTTCCCCAATATACGCTCTAGTTGTGACCAATTTTTTAAAAAATAATCAGGAGTTAAAATGTACTGGATATGGCTGGGAATGTCCATAAGCCATCTTGCACTTTTTTGGTACACTGACTTGGACATACACCAAGCAGGTCTTTTTGGTACGCTCTATTCGTGTTTCCGATTCGCCTCTTGGAAAATCCACCGCCACAGTATATTGATAAACGTTTTACATTGCGCGAGGCCATTCTACGTTGCAATTGAAATTTTTTTTCCAACACACCGTACTTCCTTAGGAGCCGGTAAAGAAAGTCAAAGAACAACCAAACACTGCGAAATGCAGAGATGTGTACTGCAGCATCTGAGTCGTATGTGCGATTACACGGTAAGCTGGTGACAAAGAACAGATACCACTGATGGTATCGATATAAGTCGGAACCCCGGCGCCTCCTGGCTATGTCGTTAACCGAGACGTGAATGGAAGATATCATATTCGTCTCAAACAGGGGAAAACAACGAAAGTAACTCTTCAACAGTATAGTCATCTTTGTCTTCGTGTGGATTTCACAGGTTGCCAGATCACTCAAGTTTGTACGTGGCCAAAAATTAGTCGCGTCCTTTTAAAATTCACGGTTCAAAACAAAAACAAGAAAGGAAAGTGTACACGCTTTGTAGTACGGATTGTCTTCCTTGTCTAACCAGACTGCCACAGCCAGTCATTTAGGTGTATATAAAATGGCAAGTCCTAAGCGTGATCGTGCTGTGTAATGTCTAGGCAATCCACGCTTGATAAAGTTAGTATTGCAGCCACAAAAACGTCTTGATCCGGAAAGGTGTTTACATTTGAGCATTTATTACCACATGTATGAAAGTGTATGCAGAACACACTTTCACGAACGCAAACATTATTTTCATTACTGATGAGTGTTCCCATCCACTGACGGTAGTGCATTGTAAGTCTCCTCGTTGACATGCGCTATACAGTACACATACACATTCTCAGTCGTCGCTTCTGATCCCCAGTCCTCCTCTTTCAGTTTCTGTGCTTTCGATTCGCGATAAATCATTGACTAACGACAGTGTGCAATACACAACTATCTTTCCCACTTTACGGTTCACTGACTTCCTGTCACCTGCTCATAATTTGTCTGACTGAACTACTGTTGGTTTCTGACTTGATTATCTTTCAGTTTACTGTACTGGCCTGTCATGTCACTTCGCTAATCCACTGGCATCTACACCTTCCGTCTTACTGTTCCACTTGATCACGTACACTTGGTTCCGTCTGTAAAGTAACACATACGCAGATGACTTCTTAGGAAGGTTGTTTGTGCATGCCAGTGGGGTCAGTTGCCTTGGGCACATGCCATGTGGTGGATAAACATGGTGTCCTACGCAAATCTTTCAACTGGCTGACTGCCGCGGTTTCAAGCCATTTTGGGTAAGGCTTCGTCAACCCGACTTACAGATGTCCCCGTTATCCCCGTACAGATGTAATTGCACCAACAGGAATATTGTGTATCCGGAGAAGTGGGCGGAAATGTACGGTGGTTCTCGGTTCCGTCGTATATTTTGCATCAATAGTGTTCTGAACCGAGAACGCGGATGGCACAAGGGCTATTTATTCGGGTTATGCCTCACAACCGGACTACGAACGAAAACACGCACTTGCACACAACACGGGTTTCAGGACGTCCCAGTAGCTATGGGCGCTAATGTTGAGTTCCTTCATGTAGCAAGAGCCATTCAGTGCGATGCTGCCTTCCGGTGATCCTTCCCGTATTCTTCCTGTATTTGTCCCGCGGCTAATTGGATCCACGTTGTTGCTTCACTACTGAATAACGGTGGTGTAAGTAGTGTATTGTGGCTGTCCGTCCTCACTACACTAGTTGTTCGTGGAAGCCAAAACCTCATCTCATACAATGTATTCTTCAGTGAATTGCTAAAAAGAAAAGCGTAACTAAGATTGCCGTCATCACCTCGGCCAGCAAACTTTCGCATCGTAAAACGTTAGTTGATGAAGCAATATTCCGCTCATGTTTTATGCCATTTATGGTTGCAGTGACATATCTGGAAACAGAGCGGATGAGAGACCATTCCAAAAGGTGTGCGAATGCTTACTGAGATATTTGGTTCAGTCATTGGAGAAGACAACCCGACAGACACAACGTGCAGTGTTGGCTAAAGTCGACATTTTCAACTGCCCAAGAGGGAGATTACCGAGTACTTGCGCCACCCAAAACAGTGTTGCCCGTGTTCAACATAATTTGTCAGATTGGTCATACGATAACGACCCAGCGGACTCGATTTACCTTGCGGGTTCATGTAGGCCACTTATCCATCCAATTTAACACCTGCTTTTGTGTATGATGGCTAAGATTAAACCAAATACCTTCATCTTGCAACAGGTATTTTTGGTCATAACGCTGATGGAGGTGACTATCAAGCTTTAAGCTCATTGTAATGTTGTTCACGTAAGCTGCTGCATGGCTGTACAGACACGACACAGTATTTCCTTACTTTGACATTCCCAGTTAAATGAAACACTACTCTGTGCAATTTTCTTTACTTTTTACTGGAACTCCCATGTCATTAGAAGACACGCCCATGTACTTTCGTGGTACAAAGAAGACTTAATTACTAATGAACAAGTTCCTTAGGTTGTCGAGAGCTTTTAGCCTTCTGATGGTTTATCCATGGATTACAATATTTTTTCTGGTGAATGATGAAAAATAAAAAACCCGGACCTAATTATTTTATAACAGTTGCTTATTAAAACAATGTAGGTGAAATGACTCGAGAGTGTTGTTCAACTGAAAAATGATGTTGATAGCACGCACACCGCCCCATCCGCGTCAAATGGTTTAGCCTTCGCCGGTCCCTGTGGGTGGGCGAAACGAGAACTATGTGCTCTAAATCTGTTGTTTCGATGCGATATCTCTTGATTGCGTTCTCAGGCTCGAGGGTGATTGTAGACTACATCGTTTGAAAAAGCGTTACCTTGTCTACCGCGATTGAGGGAAAAGCTTAACGTAAGCAAATCGGCTTTGCGACACACCCCATAGTTGTGTCAAAACAAGTAACAATTTTCTACAATCCATCATTTTGCAAACGAAGTCCAAATATGGCCGTTAAATCACTCACCGAGCGCATAGGAATACGAGTGACGACAACCTTAAACACATATAGCGTATGCATGAAAACGGTTGAAAATAGACAAAGTGAATTCAAATTGGCTTTAAATTTCACTTATTTCTTTACGTCATTTCCTGCGCAAAACGAAAAACAATCGATGTAAAAACATCAACATTTCAACATTGTCATTGTTTAGCACAAGATATATCAGCTGGCTGAAAATATTTCGTGACACACTTGTGAACATTAGAAGTGTACGTTGTGTTCGAAACACTCTCAGTCGAATAAACGGGTGCATAATCTGTTAAAACTTGTGGGTAGACGTGCCAATGTTTTCATAGTCCATCAAAGTTCAGCGATGCGTCTTATCTTATGCTGACATATGTTTAGACGCTTGGTTGGACGCGTTCTGACCAATGGTTCACAGCGCAATGCAGTTTTATCCCACACCTACATATACATGAAACAGCAACAACGAAGGCTAAAAAGGATTTCTGGTTAATGTAAATGTCATTTGAAGTAACAAAAAATAGGGTGTAACACAAATGCGGTATGTGATTGTAGTAAACCTATTTAGTGCAGTCCAGTTTATACACATTAATTGGACCAGCACATGTGAGATGGGTTGTTCAGAATTCTGTTTATCGCTTGCGAAACTGGAGTATCTGAATTAATGTGCACAAAATATTTTGCAGTTAACTGAACGACTAATTTCTGGTTATGGACTACCTAATGAATTCCAAACTTTGCTCGATACTTGACACGTTACAAAAAATTCGTAACTTACAGTCCTTTTTATTCCACTTGTACCATGCACCGACTCGAGGACAAGGTTATCTGGGTAACACAATTTATTTCTAATGCTGAATAGATAAGCTCCTATGTCCAAATGCTGGGTCGTGCCATGTAATCGTTACTGTGGTTTCATAGTGGAAAAACATTTTCTTGGATCACGTGACAGAAAAATAAAGATGGAAGGTACGCCATGGAAGATCCGGTCAACCATTTGCGGAGCCATGATGCATTTTTGTTCAATTGTAAACTAGCTAAAGATGGCTGATTAATTTCGGTCTAAAAGGAACGTAAACTTAATAACGCGGTAAAGTGTAGTTTTTAAGCATACTCCGGTAATCGTTGAAGTTACTAAGACAGGGCATACAACTGATTATATTATTCATATCGTGGTTGTATTTCAAATTGGCAGACTGAAATCAAACTAGTTCAATCACTTTCAACACTGGTGTTACTACCAGAGTACCAGTCCGTGTCATTAAAATATTAAGACACCTTTCCTTCCCCCCCTTTTCTTTGAACATAGTGTGCAATCTCTCCAACCAAATCAATAATTGTTTCAAGAGCTTCCGTGAGAGAATGCGTGGCGCTCACATTTCTATATCTTTCGTAAAAAGACAGTCAAAATTTAGTGAAAAACTTTCAGTTTCACTTTTAGTGCAAAAGGTTTCGCGCCTTTAATGATGATGGTAGTAATAAACCGAGAATCGATACGTACGATTGCAGGCACCCAAGCACACGTAACCGTTACAAGAAAAGTGATTAGAATAAGAGGACACATTGAGTTAAACTGCTTAATCGCTTTAACATAGGCGACAGTAGACACTTCTGAGCAAGAGAAATAAACGTCTGTGCAATTTAATAAGTCTTTATGAATCAAGATAAAGTTTGAAAATCTTTGAGGAAAACCCAGAAAATTGACAAAATATCAAAGGTTCAACGAGGTACTATGGAGATTTGAAACAAACGGTACTTGAAACGATGTGGAGTTCGAACGTATGTCAATCGCAAGACGTATTACGTGACCTTTCTGATTCAAACAGAATATTTTCCACACTACGTGGAGATATCAATTTACGGATTACTGTAACTACTTCAAAATCTAGGATTAAGAATGGACTCTGTTTCTGACTAGTGGACAGTCACTACAAAACCGCCGATATTTATATTCCTAATAACAGGAAACAAATAGCCGTTAATTCGACCGGATCAAGTGGTGAGAAGTGGATCACTGTAGTTCACCAAATCATAAAATGTCATTTTGAAAAGAGGTGAAATGCTTGCGATTAATGTACTCAGATATGTGAACACCCACAGAGGTCTATAGAATAAATGGTCCCTTAGCATGGACAAAAAGAGCACGTAAACGGAGAAGAAAACAACAAAGAGTTAACCGCATCCTTGGAAACACCTGGATTCTTAACGAGTAGGATTACATGACCGTCTATGCGATATAAAAAGTGAGGTTCAGCTGGAATATAAAGAACGGCTGAATATTATACTGCTTTAAAAGAGAAAACAGAACAGCTCACTTGCTGTATTAAATGACACTGTTGCTGTTGGTGTGTGCATTGTTCTTAGATGACCTTACCGGGCGAGTTGTTTGATAAGACACTGAACTTCGTCCTTTCATCTCAGGCAGTCACATTTACCTTCATTTATATGCTGGTTGGTCTTAAAGTGTTGGTCTGTCGTAATGAAGCAGATAAATATGAAACTGTTGTTGTAATTCAAATGATAACTCTACGAGAAATTTCTACACAAAGCCGGTACTAATTATGCCTTATTCAATAAATGGTGCAAACGGTCGAACTGAAGCGCAAATCAGGATGAGAACCGGTTCATTTAGGCTAGAAACGTCTCCTGACCTACAACCAAAAAGACGCATGGGTTGGAGTAAGTTGTGCGGAATTGTTGGTAATCGGACAGTTTGTAACCTGTCCAAGGAATGTCTTCTACCAACGAAAACTAATTTCGGAGTTACTGGTCCGATGGCCAAAAATAAAGTTAAATCTATTTGACATTCCCTGATTTTCCTAAGCTCATTGGGTCTTTTCTAATATACTGAGTAGTTGCTCATACCATGGACTCAACATGTCCTGTTGAATGACGTAAATAGTAAACTCCACAGAAGCGAGACCAACATCATAGATAGGTACGCGTACTTGTTGATCACGGAATCAGTAAGGATTCGATCACATCGCTGACTGGAGTAGACAGATGTAGCTTATCCGGTTCGCTGACTAGTATGATCAGGAGAGCTAGCATGTGATAACGCAACAACCCATCCTCCGAGAATCGAGTTCCGTAGAAACAGAATACCAATCTAATTAATAACTGGAGAGGTGAGGAGCTTTTTCAAAATGTGTTGCCAATAAAAACAAAACAAACGGGCCTCATGTCCGTTCAAATGTGATAATTCCATCGTGCCTAATGTGAGGTGAATGGCGCGGTGGTCAACACAGTTACCTCATGAAATCCTGGCCGGAGTTCAAATCCTGGATGTGGCAAGGATATGCACTAATGACAAGCTCTAATGAGAGCGAAACTCGAGTCTAGTGCTTCTTTTCGAAAGAGGTTGGTTGGAAAGTCTATCTGAATGCGGAGGCTAACGAATGACTATGCAATTTTCACCAGTGAAGCAGCCTTTGTCCAAAAGCCTGCATAACAAGTATATGAAGATTACAAATTGAGTAGCTGGTCAGAGACTGTAAATAACTGCACTGAAAGTGGATTAGTATACTGTCGTCAGCCAAATACAATTGTGTTCCAGGTGACGACAATTACTTTCGGAACAAAGAAGTCACAAAAATGCTTAACGCTTGGTTTCATTCCGTAATTCGGCAGGGAGGAAGCGGATGTATCTGATATGTGACGTCATGTCAGACACAAGCTTCCTATATGAAAAACTGAATTTCGAATGAGTGTGGTAATCAAACGATACATGTGAATGATAACAGCCACTTGCGAACCGTTAATAGATGCATATGTTAATTAGCTGGAATTGATAGTGCTGTTCCCGGACAAAAGCACACAAATTTCAATTAAGCATCCTGTCGTTGTTTTCAAATGCTACCTTAAAACAGCAATCTCTGGGACCCTGTGTCACCCAGTTTGTGCTGGTAGATAACAAGAAAATTTGTTTTGCAATATGAAGTCAGATAGAAGAAAGCAATCATTTGCTTACAGAATGAGCTTAATAGGAAAGAGTTTTTTTCACGTTTGTTAGCCTCAGATTTTGTAAAAGATAATTTTTGTTACTGGCTTTATTAAATCCCGAACAATAAACAAAATATTGGACGGTGGATTTTCGGAAGTCAGTCATCATCTTCCTTGCATGGTTAAATGGCAAGTGCCTTAAAGACGCAATCATTGTGATGGGTGTTCGGATATGTGCAAAGATAACAGGTATTTCGTTTTGCAAATCGGGTACTGAGATTTACAGACACGAGTGAAGCAATTCCCCTATGAACTCACAACCTCTCCACCAAAAACCGGAATACAATAAACTAGGCATAATTAATTTTCAGATTTTCTATAGGGAACCAACTACGTGAAATTTGTCGGATTAATTTTTTCTCCATACTGTGCCTCTTACTTGGATTTGGAGCACATATAAAACGATTGTGACATTTATATTTCTAGTATCGGATTCGTTCGTTCGAACCATAGATGCCTCACTTACTTTCACGTCTGGACAGTTTGAAATCACATCGTGCTGTTGACTGGCAGCAACTGTTAGATAGTGTAACGTGGATTAGTTTTTCTACCTTTTAGCCTGACTTTGAACCCCTCGGTAATCTTGAGGTGCAACCGTTAATTCTCTTGTGATAGATTAACCATTACTCCTGCATTAGGGAGATGACTCACATCTCAGGTACGTACAGCTGCGAATGGATTAACACGCTCACAAGAGCACATCCTTGAGTTAAATTTTTTAGACTGTTACTCCATTGCACGAGTGTAATCCATTATTTTTAGAACAAATGTTCTAGTGTCCTCAGTAAAGCGTGGTTACCACTGCTTTTGTTTGTAGCCCAAAATGAGGTTTTGTTAATCAGACTTCTCGAAACCTGCAGTGATGTAAGCAACAGTAGAACTCGAAAGACATGTTGACTGCTTTATTGGGATACGTATTGAAAGTTATAACACGAATGACACCGCTTTTAAAAAGTACAAACTCGTGGTGTTCAAGGTGAAGCGACAAGTTTGAAAGTATATAAACACTTCTTTTATTAGTTAAGGTTGTTTTATGTAGGGAATACAAACCAAAAGCAGATATGGGTTCCGCGTTTCTCTGAACTAGAGAGAATCCGCCGTTTAAAGCCACTTCACTGCAAAGAATATGTGCTCGGATAGACTGGAACTTGTGTCCAACTGTGAAATTTCTCAGCTCACATGGTGGTGTGCTTGCCACATTTGCGCATGCTGGTTCTCTTGTCGGTTCGAATCCAATGAAACTGGAATTTTTCGCAATGAGAAATCTTTCTACCGATACACTATTTACAAATACTGCAATTTCATTCTTCACTAGTGACGGTTGTGGGTTCCAGTGTGAGATGTTTAAGAAATCTTACCTGGGCAATTAGTCCTTTGGATTATTTGAAGTTCGTATGACTATAATAGAATCTTTTACATTCAACCAAGAAGCTTCTGTTCCATATGGTCAACAGAAGATAAGTACAGCAGTCAACCACCTCAACATTTTCTATATGAAATACCTAAAGGTTTGGCTAGTTTCTATCATAATCTCAGGCTATGCGAAATGCACATTTTAACTCAAGGAAAAATGTGCCATTCTCAAATTACTTCGATGAAAAGTTTTGTTAACTCTCTACTGTGCTTATAGTACCGGACCATCGTTGTAATATTATTCATAAAATCAAAGTAATAAAACGTTCGAGCTTTCCAAGGTGGAACCACTCAGGGATAGGAATTTTGAGAATTTCACTTTAGTATATAAACATTGGCAAGTGAATCGAAAACACTGGAAGTAGAGAGTGCACTGGAAAAGTGCACACTTATCGAAGGGACTACCTCAAAGAAGCACAAGCTTATAAGTCGATCAAATTGTCAACAATCGTTATTACGGAGATAACTCATCAGGCAAGTTGCAAAACCATTACAAAAAGACTAAGCTGTTAGGGCAAGAACAAAACAAATTTGAAGCCTGAATACTATGACATAATTACGAAGTGTGACGAGAACAACTACCGGTAGTCGCCTTCTGTCAGTTAACTGCACCGTCATAAAGTACAACAATATTGGGATTGCGGTTGCTTGATAAGCCAGATATGCACGGTGCATTTGTTTCTGATAAGCGTCTCAAAGCTTGCAATAATACCATTTTTCCCCTACTCAGAATTTCGTCCCATTCTGGCTGCATAACTCTCATTCATGTCGAGTCTGATAACTACTCTACGCCAATAAAACTTCCATGTCGTTTTGTGCTCTCTCCATCACAGCATACCGGTAAACTTTTGCTTCGTTTAACCCGGTGGTGAACCACCCTGTTTGCCACACTAAGGTCTGAAGGAAAGTCGACTTCTTGTGAAATTGTAATGTAGGTCTCGCTTTTGGTTGGACAAAGTTATCATCACAAAACCCACGAACTTCTCGCAATTCAGTATGTCACTACCTTCTTCTTGCCAAGTTTCAACCAGCAAGTCCTTGCTACTGGTATTTCTGAACACAACATGACAGAATATCCCACATGTAAAGTCGGTATAAAAACCCGGCCTGATTTCACAAGCTTTTGTGCCTAATCGTCAGGTCAGCCAAACCACTCATCAATAGTACAGTTGCTATGCACACAAGTCGCCCTGGTGGATTTCAGCCTGAATTGTTTGAAACATTCCCGCCGAGGCAGTCAATCCGCTTTATCACTTGGTGGAATCCATATAAGGCAGTGTAGCTGGTGAGTAACAGAGACCAACTACAGAATTTCTTAACTCCCTTTGAGGCTTCGTAGATCAGTTGGTAGAGCGATTGTCCTGTTTAAGCGTGCTGTTCCTGTTAGTTTTTCGAATTCGGTCGAAGGCCTGATTTGGATATCTAAATCCTTGAACCTGCCAGACTTCTGTTTAGTAATGCTACATTATTAGTAATACTATCAGTAATATCATTAGTAATACTACTATACCACCTACTTACTCAACTACATACTCACTTTATGTTAAGTAACAGGGGACTGGCAGAGTTTGAACCTGACTCACTACCGATGACAGCTCTAGCAGTTCTGTAATCTTTATCGCAGTCCCTATCGAGAAAACGCACAATACTTGAGTTTTGTTGTTGTTAGAGCTCGTTTGTAATGCTTGCCACTGTCACTATCTGGATTTGGGCCCTGTCACACCTTTATGATTCAACCTCGTTGAGCGCTGCTCCATGGACTTCAGCTTATCGAACTTAAACTCTCAGTCACAGTCTTTTTTAGTAGAATTCATTGTCCGTTCTCTTCTAAAGCACACGCATTAAGTGTACTCTCATTATCTGTTGACAACTCTGTTTACAGCTGGCGGACAAACACCCTATTGTACACACTTTTAGTACTCTCAAAGATGTCTTTTTTCTTAGTCATCACAAGAAACCACAAATTTGTCATATTATAACTGAAGGTGAGTTGACTAGACAAGCAATCTGAAATGCAATTTACTTGACTAAACAGAGCAACTGGACGTCAAAACCGATTGCATACGCAATGTCTCGTCTAAACTACAGTTTCTGCTTTGTGAGCTAGGCTGATCACTCGGACTTAGTGGAGTGCAAGTGTGTCACACAATCGTCCATTCTTCCATCGCGTTTAAAAATGGTACTTGCTTGTAATGAGTGCGGTGTATGCGTTAATAAAGCTTGACCCATGACACGTACTTGCTTGTGTTTACCACCTTTGTGAAATATAAATGGACTCCATTTCGTCTCACAGAAGTGATTTGATGCAGAGAAAATTACGAGACAACTTGTATGTGTGCAAGGGGTAACTTTTGCCCTCTGTGTGACAGGGTCATTGGCAGTCAGTCAAACATACGGTCTGCGGAATCGATGCACGACTGATGATATCTGATAATAGTGGTGGCTCGTGATACACAAACAATGTGGTCACCGTGAAATGCATATCGCCTCAGCAAGGTGGCGTATTCACTCGGACAGGTTTCCGTTCTAGAGGATTTTTTTCAGAACGATAATAGAGGATTTCTGTGGAATACATCACAGCCGGTCTGGGTTGCCTGCTATGTGGGGTCCGCCATAGTGGTATCCATGAAGATGCACACCCCATCTTTCCTGGTGTAACTTATACTATTGAGGCTGTGATTATTTATCGGAAGTTGGCCGCGATTGTAAGTGCTTTTACGAATTCTCCATGCTTTCACAAACCACAACTATGCATATGATCCATGCCGAGTAGTGCATGTGGTTTGTAAACACAAACCGGATGTCGTTGTGTAATTCTACTTCCGCCAACCCAATTTTCAAACACGATGCATTGGTTTATAATTATTTCCACCGGTTGTCATCTTCTGGCCTTCAGTTGTGTCTCCTGGTTTGTCTTCGTTTTTCAGCCATTCTTCATCATTTCTGGTCGCTGACTGCGCAACTGACGAAAATTTTCCCATGAACTTAGGGTTTGTCGTTATCTTCCACGTACATCCTGACTACGCTGATTGCCCCAATGTATGGTCAACTGTCATCCTCGTTGTGATAGACCGGACGGGTTTGCGGCGCTCATCAACGTGTTGGTACACGTACGTTTCAATCCTACAGGCATGTATCCACCCGTTATGTTAGGGTGGGTGAACGCTTCAGTTGGTGTAGGCGTGATCTTACAAATTATCAGTCTGTTGTGTAACGAATAGTTACCAAATAATAGCTAGTTGGATATGACGTCCGCAGACAAAAAAACCATCGGAAAGAAAACGGCACCCTGAATTGATGAACCTGTGTGCTTGTGAGCTGGTTTGATTCTGTATTCGTGCGTAAGTTACAGTGATTTTCAATACAGTTCCATTTGATTGTTCAGTTCGTTCGATAACACATCTTCATTGAACAGCTGGTTCTCTAGACTAAGACTGGATAAACAAATCGATAGGAACGATAGCCCCTCTGAATGGGTGTTTTTCTGACGGAGAGTAATCGCACAACACTTAAAAAATTTAACCACATACCCCAATAGACTGTAAAGATTTTGCATGCAGATTGGTTCAACTTCACGCAAATCAACAACAATGAACAACGCAGTAATTATAGGTGTCTGGATGATTACTGTTGATTTTGATACACACATTAACAACTACCACCAGGATAGAAAAAAAATACAAACAGCGCTTTATCCTTCAGATGATCGCGGTTCATGCAAGCGGATATAAACTCCGCTTCATTTCAGATTCTAACGCTTGTTCAGGCCGAAATGTAAACACCCACTCTACTACATATCTGAATATACCGTCCATACTAGACCACATAGCACGGTGAGTTCAAATTCACACTAAACCGGTTTGCTATTAACCACTCAACTGAGTTCCAACAACATGTGTACGTCGTTAGTTGGTTGTTGTTGGTTGGCCAATCGATCAATCTCCAGTCAGCTAAGTGTATCCGGTCAGTGCTCTGAAAATATAGTTTTTATTCAGCTGCTAACCTGCCCTGTTCTCAGAAACAATTAAATTTCATCAACACGGCAAGAATTGTTAAGATATCGATCATTCTCGTCGGTCACAGACATCGTAATTGTACGTCTATAACCAATGCATGGCGTCAGCACCAACAATAGGGCGTAACTTTTGTTACGTAGCAACGTCGTTAACGTCAGACAACAGTGCACACTGCGACAACACCGACTGACTGAATAGCACCAAAAGTATTTGGTCAACATAGCTGTTGTGAATACCAGAATGATAGATTTCCGATCAAATGGCACGGCTAGGAACTAAGTGACTGAAGATAACTGACTGTCATTCCTGATGAAATGTTCAGTAATTAAGAACGCTCTACCCTTGTTCGGAAGCAAACGTATCCTCTTAGTGCATTGTGTTATTACTCAGATATGTGGAACTTCATGGTCTGGTCACTTCTGTAACTTCTGTTAATAAACTTCTTTCCACATAATTGTAATGTTTTCGTGATGAACGAATAGAAACCACTATCATTCAAAAATCCCCAGTCAGATAGGCGACGCCTCAGTCCAACAACTCGCACGACCTCAACTATTATGGGTGTGGGCTTGGGGTCACCCCCATTAACAGATTCGATCGCCAGTTGCAGACCATAATTAGTTAGCACATGGCGAGTGGAATCAAACGCCATATTACACAACCGAGTGACGCTGAAACCAATCTTCGTCGCAGGCATCTGAGTCTACAAGAGGTCTGCCTCAGTTATCGATATTGAAGCACCACCATCCTGACACTGACAAATAATCAAAGGTCATGAACACAAACACCGACAGGAGTCTGATTAGGCAGGTCGTGTTGGATGCAATCCGAAAAGACAGGCCCATTTTCTGCGTAAAAACGAGACGTTTGTTACCCTCTTCTTGCGCTAACAGTGGTGAACGTTTTGCTCCGATGAACGACTGTCTTTTCACTGCAATTTGCTTGTGGTTTGTTTTTGCCCTCATAAATGTTCCAGCCAGCACTAAGCACTTGCAAACTTACAGCGAAACCTGTTGTGACATAAATCGCTTTGAATCTGGTTTTTAGATTTATAACGGAATTTCCCCTGAATTTTTTTGTTTGAAGTAGCAGGTGGGAATGCCTTTCAATGCTCCTTATAGATAAATGATTATACCATAACCAGGAGAATCACCTGGGACAAAAGTATACGAGTAGCTTTGGATTTCTTATTGTAATCGTACAGATACATTGCGCAAACGCTGCCGACGACGATAGATGCTTTGCTAAATTGGTGTTTCATCACCCGGTCAACAGTTCAATAAAAATGCGCCTGAAATTGGGCTAGGCGTGAAAGCTTTGGGGTGTGACTAAGCCCCATGTTTGCCCCGTCCACTTTACGCTGAGAAAATGGTCTGATCGATTCCGCAATAAGGAATATCTTACGGACTCAACAGATGTACCTCGCTATTTGCCGGTATGTTCGAAATCTACAGACGTTTACGAATTTTACCAAGATCTGTCTTCAAGTTGACAATCACTCACATTTGATTGCAGCCTTCGCATNATGTTCGAAATCTACAGACGTTTACGAATTTTACCAAGATCTGTCTTCAAGTTGACAATCACTCACATTTGATTGCAGCCTTCGCATTCAGATAGACTTGAAAACAAACCAAATCCCCGACTACTCATCAGTGATCAAGAACTATTCGATATGATTTAATGTTATCATGCTAGCGATTTACAGGGGATACAGCACAACCTTGTAAGATTAAAGGGACCGGCAAGTGTTGCGATTATTAATTAGGGCAACCAAACATACCATGGAATTTAAACGGGGACAAAGATTTGGCGTCCACACAGGAGATTTCCTAGGGATGACAGGTAAATCTCAGTAAGTATGGTATAAGCTGCCCAATGAAATCCCAATGTTGTATGAAAACCAGCCATAAAACCGTATGTTTCCTGAGTCTCTCGTGTACATTTTTCATTTGACTCGTTGACGATCGGCACCCATTGATGCCATGGTTGACATATTTTCTTTATACACTGATTGAACTGGCCGAGCCAGCTGGCAAACTAGATGTCGATTTATTTGGTCCCGTTTCTCCAGACGGGCAACTTGCATGGTATGTGTTACGGTGAAATGATCGTTTCTCTGGTCAACCTGGAAAATCGACGATTCGGACCTAAATCTCGTAGGAACTCTGTACAGTTACCAGCTGGGACGGCAGCTGGGACATTCAGTCGGACAGCTGAATTGATGGCTTTTATCAAGCAAACATCAAAAGTCATAGTTCCACAGTACAACAGTCGTGATGTTTCAAAGTGCGGAAACTAAACTGTGAAAGTACGTTATAATATTACTTTGTACAATTACTGCATACCGAATGACGGCTGAATTGCCACGCATATATGTTTCCCACTTGTTACATATGCTTTTCTTCTCATAAATGTGATTCAAACAACTACTGTAAGCCAGCAACATTTATTCTCATAAACTCATGCTGAGAGCTACACATTTTTCAATTCAAGATGATATGATTGACACATTTTTGTGTCCTTATAAAACTCTTGTTCTATCCGAAGCTAATTCAAGATGTCCTAACAGTTTATCCTGGTGTTCCTCTGTATCACCGGTGTCATTCAAGCTAATCGGAATGCGGCAATGTAGTGGTGCAGATAGTTGTAAAATTCTCAGCGATATGAGACTGACCACGGCGAAACTTGGGAACGAAAATCTAATGCCAGTTGACCACTGTCCCCGGACAGTGTGGGGTTGGTGGAGATGATGGATACAGCCCAGAAAGAACATGTATATGCTGTTAGTTAGACACAGGCTTGCCTCAGTTGTGTACGGTGAGTATTCTGTGTGCTGTTACATTCCCTGTTATATTCTCATCAAGATAAATCAGTAAAGGGACTTCAAGTCAGTGCACCGTCTTCTACTGTTTGTTCCACTATGCCAGCGCAGCTTGTTTAGTTTGGGTGTTTGTGACATAGAAATCCTTTAGGTCAAATTAATCTGACTTTTGTTGACGAAGACATGATATCAGGGTATGTAAATTTTAGTCCTGAACATAGTAAGATGAATAAAGTATGAATAAAAAACATAATCCAGATGAGAAACACCGATAAGATAGAAAGCATGAATATGAGAACGTTCTGTTGAATTACTATCAAGTAGGTAGTGTAATTACGTTTGACACGTTAACGGAATGACGTGGTGGAAAACTTCATTGAAATGTTCTACCTCCAGAAGGCTACAGAAAGAGTTTCTGGTCAGTTTTTGTTTGATATAATTCGCTACAGACATTTCCGAATAGCTAATGGCTTGTATGGTTGCCACTGGAATTTTTCTTCTTTAAACACACTGTGTTCATTGTATAGTCATTTAGCCGAGTCAACCAAGAGTTTACCTGTGACATATTCTACGTCTGTCGTGTAAACAGTGATAACCGGAAACATTAGTCATTCCGTGATTTCTCAAGGTAGACAAGTTGTGAGCCGTCAGCCTGGAAGCTGATTGCTCAAAATGTTTTGAAGACGAGTTGCCGTCAGTATTTTCATTGGTATTATTCAGCCGGATTGAAATAAGCGGAATTCGCAGGAATACGAACTACCAGCAAATGAGTCTTTTCATTCAGGACCAAAATATCACTTACATTTCGCTTGTGTAGACGCTGTTCCTATCTTTATTAAGTAGTATGTTGCCTGTTGTATAGAGTTTCAGTGGAAGTTTTTCAAAAACAAACCCAGATGGATAAATATATGTGAGCAATTTTGTCTGCGCTGGTAGCAGTAGAATGTGCGGTTCAACCGTATGGGGGCATTTACGTGAAGTTACGCATGTATACCTGTCATTGTTTGTCTACGGGCAGATGCCACGTTGCTGATGTCGGCGCATGACTGATAGAGTGCCTGTATATGGAATAGAAAACGAGCAAGGGCGAAATTTTTAAAACAAACGAGGAGCTTGATTCAAACTATTTTCATTAAACCCACTAATCAGAATTCGAGTAGCCTCTGTCCAAGTCTCAGAAAATTTGTAAGCACGCGGTGATTTGATCTCTTGTTAACGTTTAACTGCTGACACAAAAACTCCGTCAGACCATATGAACCAGTTGTAAAATTGATGGGATCTATGACACGGTAGACGTAGGCAAATAAACGATTCGCAATATGGCATATAGTGGGTCAATTGCTTGTAGACAGGAGGCATTACTAGGGTCAAATCGCTGATTACAATAAATTGTGGAGCAGAAAGGAAGTCGGGGAAGACCGTCAAAAGAGTCAAACGATTTTGAAGGAATTAGATATATGAGTCACAATGACGCTGTGTTGAAGCTGTTGTTGCACCCAAATATCAGTGCAAGTCTGCTTTCCGATTCGGCCTGTTTCTGCCTACATCCGACCTGCCTTAAATATCATCAAAGTTGTAGCTGGTTCATCTGGGCCTGGGAGGTTACTGTTTCAAGAGTGAAATGCTAGGGATAAACCACATTACCAACTGCTTACAATGTGGTCTGAAGCTAAGGGCTCTCTACTGGCCATAGTTATATTCTAAATCTCGCACTTTAAGTTAATTAGCATTCAGTCTTGAAGACCTGCGCGCAAGAATTGAGGTCATGGTAAATTTATTTCAACTTTCTAAGTAAATAAGAAATTCGTACATGTCCTCTGTGCCCCGATAAGAAATCCATTGGTTGATTACTTTAATGAGTGTCCTCACGCGTCTTACGACACCATACCTTGTGGTGTTTCGATTATGAACTATCAGAAACACTAAGGTCAGAGGCGTGCTTGGACAGGCTCAAACGAAGATTTCATGTTTATTTCCACTCCATTGGTCTGACACCTTCCCAATTTTGCCACGAACTTGTAATACATGACCAAACATTAGACTATCTACGCCCAATCGAAGACTCTGTGTCCTCAGCTGCCAGCTGAAATAAACAGCAGACACGATGACCAAATATCCGTCGCAGTTATATTGCACACTATTCACAACTGATCGCAGTCTTCGATATCAGATGGTGTTCTCGAAAATTCTGCTCCCAAAAGAATCATTTTAATATAGTTGTATTCGCCACGTTATGATCTAAAATAGCATTACTGTTCAACAAGGGCGGTTGTTTTTAATGAACTTGCATTCTGAGTATATTGTACCTAATTGGGAAGTGGGTAATCACAGCCGACGATCAAAATTCATGATGCCGTCCATGTTCATGAGTGACTTTCAGAACTGTATTAAGAATTTAGGGCGATCACAGAACAGATGAACGATAGAACTCGACGGCAAGACATCTGGGCTCTGAATACCAACTTGGTGACAAAAGCAGATCGCCGTATCAGCAACATCAGTAAACCTTGACATTTTCCGATATGCCCTTACCAAGCACGTTCAACGTAACTTCCGTAAATTTCTCCAGGTTTAGGAAAGTTAATCAAGCTTTCGGACATCCATCATACTCTCAACGGTATATATTAATCTTGGAAAGTATACGCTTTCCATGTGTTTGCTCAGAAAAAATCGTGATAACTGGAAACACCACCAAAATATATTTTCAATAGTTTGCGTCATTTACTCGCGAAAAATAACCTAACTCACTTGACTCCAACTTGATTACGACGAACGCAATCATAGCACATAGTCTCACCGATGTCGCGGATAATACAGGCCATTTGATGCAAACCGGTTTGATTGATTAGCCCTGTCCACTAATTCATTCTCGTTGTTAGCGAAAGCGATCAACTGACTATTGTCTGATAGTGAACGAAGACGCGGAATTGATTAGCTAGGTCATTGTTATTAATATAAACCTTCTGTCATCGAAGAAGAACAAGTACAAGATGACTAACTAAACGTCGTGCGCTTGCAAACTAAATAAAATTTAATGTGAGAATCTTGATGTTTGAGTCTTGAAACTGAAGCCATGCAGTTAAAATAGTCCTCCAAACCTAAAGAGCATGGAAGTGAATGTTAATCGTAACACTAGCAATGATATTGACCAATCCCTCGTTGAGATATTCATCAATAGCTGAACGCATCTTAGCTACGAGTGTGAGAACTAATTCGCGATGTATTTTTTCCTTTCATTTCAAGTATAATGAAATCCTCACCCCACTGTCATCATTACGATTGCTTACAGAAAATACGACCGGAACCAAATTTGCATTTCTATGTGGTAATGAAGACGTTTTCATTTTCAGAGGACATTAACGTTAACTGAATCGTTTTTATATCGTCCAAGCTTTCACAGTCTTCTGGGGGCTTTGCTCAGCCTGGTAGATCTGTGAATTAATTGAAGGTCAAACAACTAAAGAAAAGCTGGCAGTCCGTTTAGGTCACTGGAATGATCGATAGCACGTGATAAGTACCCACACGTAGACGTGCAATGGAACAAAATGGACAGACGAACTATTTTTACGTAGGGTTCCAGCCAGCTAACAAATGCCCACAGTCCGCCACAATTTATTCAAGGGGGCTCATGTCAAATTCGTTACAATCAGCGAAACTAACGAAGTGTTCGAAAAAAACCACAAGTTAATACGGGTCGTTTTTCTGAGGCAATTGAACAGTTTTTGGTCATGAAACAATGCAAGGGGTAAAAGGACTGGTTAACCCAAGTCTGATTAATAGGAATATCTAATCGCAGGTTTGGTTCAAAACAAGTATTTTGATTCCAACTCACGGTGCAGTTGACAGACACTAGTAATCTAAGGATATCCTTTTCTTAATCAACCTCGAGGTCACGAGATGTAATAGCCGGTAGGTTTCAGGTGCGAAACATACATGTATCGAAAAACAGTGGAAAGTTAGGTTTCACTAGAAGAAAACGATATTGAGGGTCACCGCCGTTTTTTCAATACAGTTATATGCTGAGTGACAGTACTAAAGCAAAATAAGCCTTACCACCATTAATGCACTCTTTTCCGTAATGTAACCAGTACATTTCAAAGATCTTTTTAACATGCTGACCGAATTCTCATGAAAAATATCTGTTGGAATTTACATAAAATTGTTCAATGTGGCTGATCTGATGTTGCTTGAATTGACTGATATCCCTCATCTTACGGATGGGACCTCTTGTAATTGACTACTCACAACGCTATCAAATTGTAAGTATCCCCGATGTTGACTCTGGTAATCACTTTTCTGGTATGTACTAAACAAGTGCAAAATTTCGTTCAACTCATGCTCGAAAACCCAAAGAATGATGTCTGGTATCGAACTCAAGGAACGGTCGGATACCAGTCAATCGTATAACGAACAAGAAAGCCGGAACTTGTGTGTAAGAGTATTTGACTGTGGTGGTTTACTTTCGTGCAGTATGTACAAGCTTCTGCAAATCACCAATCATTCATGCGAGTAGATCCTTCGGATCTAACAATCTTACTTTCCTCTGCACATTTACTGAACAGCCCAGAAGTGGTTGGCGAAATACCTAAACCGCGAGAACAGTTGAAATATCACAAACGAGAGGAATCAGACCAAGTTCATGTAGGCTCGAAGAATAGAAAAATAAATGCCCAGTTTTTGAATCTAATTTGTCATAAGTGAAATTCCCTCACCAGGTTCACAGGGGGAATCCTAACAGTACACTCCTGATAGCTCATGTAAAAGAAAACACTTTAGTAAACATATGCTGTTGCTTAGTTCAGTCAACCTGTCGAGAAAAGTAAACAAAATCGCTGACAGCGAGCTTACTCATCATGTTCCAAACACGGCGTATTGTTGTCATATTATTCATTCACCAAGTGAGACTATTCATTGGTAGATCATAATCCGTAATTCAAATTTCTATCTGTTTTAATCGTTCGCAAGTTTTAAGAGAGACCTAATTGTTAAGAACCAGAACTTTAACTGGATTCACACCAGAGATAGAGATGAAGCGCTCAAACGCGGCAAACGCTCTACCAGCTGAGGTGTAGGGCCATAGCATGAGCTCAGAAAATTGCAGGATATTTATTCTAGAACGCCCTGATACTATATTGAAATTATTTTCCAGCTATTTTCTCACTTCACCGGTTGTTTCAAATACTGAATCGCACTGTATCTTTTTGCCGGTTTTCTGTTGGAAGGTGCACTCGATTTAACTTACCGTTGGTATCAAATTAAAGTGTTAAAAATAAACTCGAAATAAAAAAACTTCACTTGCAAGTTAAAATGATCGACACGGTTTTGCAGTGGACCTTATTTGAAACACTTTGTCAGTAGGCCGGTTTCGAAACCTTTGTATCATCAGAGGGAAATCTACTCCTTTTAATTAAATTCCAATTTTTTGTAATCGGACATATTCCTAAGCTTTTTAATTGCTCCGATATCCAATATGAGTTATATTATCATAATGTATGGTTATAATTTAATAGGAGGTAGCCACAGTCATGTCAGTGCCAGAAGTTTAGCCTACATTTTTTCTCTTTCTCAAATAGCACTGGCCCTTTGGCGATAACATTGGTATACGCTATGCAATCCGCTGTAGCCACGGTGTTCACGAATGTTCACCCGACAATACGCGCACAGTTTTCTCTTGTCACTAAAGTCCTAATTGTTTCACTTTCCACTGTACCCATAAAGAGGCACGTGACATACCTAAGTATCCAGATGGAAGTCGTGCACTGCTTCATATTTACTGTACACTTATGTTTCTGTATATGCTCACCATTAGACAGTCAGTGTTAAAGGTGGGGAGCTTTCATCGTGAAGGTATTACTTGTCACGACGTGAACTAATTAGCTGCGACATTTGCACACTCTTGACACTTCGTTAGAGTACATGTCTGTTTCGTAAATTTCGTTTATCGCCTTTTCATATGTCGAATCAAACAAGCTCGGCCTTTCGTGGTTTTCACTCGGATATGGTCATTAGTCTTGGGGATAACACAAGATTGAAAACTTCGCAAATTTCTGAAAAGCATGCATTTTTTTCTCCTACACAGGTACAGTACCAGTCATAGCAAAGTTTTGATTAGTCGCCAGGACTAGTGACAAGGTGATTGTGAACGGTAGATCATCGATGTCCTTTTGCTTGAGGTGAACAACATTTTCTGTTTTTGTGTGGTAACCGAAGTTCATACGTTAACAGTGGTATAAATGAGGTTTGCTAAATGTAGGCAGGACAGCCCGAAGCTTATTCCAGAAGACGATCGAAATTTAGTCACATTGGACGATGAAATGGTTAATAAAGTCGAATGGAAGAACAAAACACAGTTATTAACAGAATCTCATGATTCTTCCTGTGTAACCACCCCACTGGTCAAAATGTTGACCGGAATATTTAATACTGGCATACTTGCTTATTTGACGGTTGTTCACACATTCACTCGACCTAAGTAGCATATGCTTTTTATGTGGCTGGCAAAATTGGACACATTTTCAACGTCTAGCAACATTTGTCCTTTTTTGTGTGAGCAAAATGGAGTAGCAGAATCTAGGTCTTCAACTTTAACCTGATTATAGCCACTTGTCCTTCTAGTTTCGCATTCTCGGAAGTCAAGTATGCACAAACGAATCAGAGAAAACAAATCCGGAATAATTTGGAACTTTCCAAATACATATCAAAGGTAACACCCTCACAGTCACCTTGATAATTGTCGCTCGCCCATCAGAACTGTGTTAGCCGGACCAAAGATGAACCATTGACAGCCAGAGAGAGGAGTTAACGAATTGGCGCGTGCAATATGATCAAACTGGGAAAATCAAGTTGCATTTGGCAGAGAGATATAAATGAGAGAAAAATGACAAAATCATCTGCTGGCCGAAGCGGAAGTTCGAGATGTTACGATGACTATGGTAGGATTATAGTCATTTGTGGTCATTTATAGTCATTTGATGATAAAGTCGGACACGTCGACCTTGTACAGAGGTCCTTACCGTTGACGTAACGAGTGGAGTTGACAGAAGGTAACTGTGTTTCTTACCTTGATGATCAGACAGTCTGATGACTATTTACAAGCGAAGGCAGTTGAGCGTTCCAAAGTGATACTTCAGCCTTCCGAATGAAACATCAATAGCAAAGCGGTCAACATGCTTTCCTGACGAATACATGACCAAAACTTTAATCCCGGTCGTGGCAAGAATGCAATACTGACGTACTCAAACAAGATCGAGGCTAGCTAGAATGTCTACCTGAATTTATAAAGAAAGTTACGTAAGGTTTTGCTTAAAAGCCGCTTTATCTTAAAATTCTAGTGAGATTTGCCCCCCTTCCCCAATGCCCAACTCATAGTTCCAGAAATGTCTGCGGCGTGCTCAGATTTCTTCACACACAATGTAGTCCACAGAAGCGGTTTGGCGCCATTTGTTCTTAACTAGATTGTGAGTTGTTTTTAATCAAAAATGCTGATCGTAGAATGAACATTTGGTGAACTGGGAGTGTCATACGTACAGGTGAGGCGAGTTATCACGATCTGACAATATACGATATCACACTCCATTTCCTACACATTGCACGTTTCCTACTGAAACCTCGTTGGAAGTGCACATATGACTATTCTCCCCTCCTCAGAGCGTGTGTGACGACTTGGGACTGATTATACTCGACAACATGACTGTATTTTAAATGTCTCGGAAAACTTCTGTAGGTTATCACCTGCATTGCGACGAATCGCTGTTTGCAAAGAGTGATGCTCATTTCATTATCTAGGAGGTGGTGGCTGCGTTGTTTCCAAGTGGTCAATGAAGATAACGACTGACTGAGAACAGCCGCAAACCATTTAGTAAAGTTAGTACATCCGAACCGTACACAGAACGGATATGCGAAAATATATTGTGCGTTGTGCTGACGTTCATTTTCAAGTAAATCCTTGGTTAAGCCACAACGAGTTAAAAACCAAAGAGTTATCGGTTTCGCTTGATAAGGGCTCTCCGAGAGGGTCGAAACGTTGCGAAACCTATAACTCTTTGGTTTTTAACTCGTTGTGGCTTAACCAAGGCTTTACTTGATAAGTTAGTAAAGTTACTTTAGAACAACGACCATACAGCGAACCTAATCGTTGTATGACGACATTGGCTCTTCTGTACAATCTTTGTTAGCAAATCATGTTTCCTAAAAGTGGGATACTTCATATAGTTCGATGGTAGTAATTCAAAGCTGGTTCACAGGTAGAACTTCCGTTCATGCCTTCAGCTTACGTAAACAGCTGAAAAGATTTCTTAAATCATATTAAGTGGTTCCCTCATCTTTGTCAGAGAGTTGTGTAGTCAATTTTCTAAGAATTTGGCTTTTTAGAACCTTCACAACATATCCACAAATACAATTCAAAAGCGAACAATGTGGTAACCTTCACAGTTATCATGAAAGGGTGTAGCAGAGTGATTTTTAATGCTCTTTGAATATTTTCATCTCACCGTGTATAACACACCGCAAGCGTATAAACAAGCATTAGTACTATCCTGTAAATGATAATCGATAACTTATGTAGTCAGTTTGGTTCGTTCAAATAGAATTCGTTCATTCGTTTGACTTTGATCTATAAGGTGTATTCTGATGTTTGGTTCTTCTTCAAAAGGTATATGTACTGGATGAACTTCGATCAGTGATCCAAATAAATAAGTGGTGGTTGAAAATGTTGGTCGGTACCAAGTCAATCACAGGTTATTAGCCATGTTTCTCACAGCAGATGAGTTCGTCGATCACATCGCGCGAAAAACAATAGTTCAGTAACAATCGACAATAGGTGGTCCGTCATAATACTCGTGTCCGCTGAATTTCACCTGTAAGCAAGTCGCGTGCATCTACACTCCTGGTAAATATGGAAAACGGTGGCACACGGTGTATCCATAACAGAAAATCAGATTCACTCAGCAATTCGTTTGCGCTATTTTTCAGATGATCTGTATAAGGCATCACAAACAATGACGGTGCACCTACTTACTCACGGTTTATTAGTGTGAATGACCGCATACAAGGAACAACCTACAAAAGTGCTGTGTCGTCGTAAGAGGAATTTACGAGAGCACACAAAAAGTCTACTTTTGTGGATACAGTGATATAGACCAAAACGGAAGTTCAGCCATAAACGTATCCTTGTCAGAGATATTATGCAAGTTACTGATGTCTCTTTCTGTAGACTTTACTGAAACTCAATAGTATGCCCTATGATATAGTCTAAGTGGTCTTCGTTGTGAACATTTTTTAAACGCAAAGACAAACTGGTTCTTGCATAAAGTTATTTACCTTGCAAAACATCCAACCTCCGAGTTCGGTTCATCCTTTGCTCCATCTGTTCATTATTCCTACAGGTTGTGCAGGTTTAACTGAGTAAATGACTTAACTCGAGAGAACCGAATATGCATGCATTTAAACCCAGTGCTTTTCTCGTCAGCGTCCATCACAAGCCACTGCTGTAAGAAAATCGAGACCAACCTTGATGTATATTCACATAAGTGTACACAAAAGTTTCGTAATTTGCGGCTGTTTGAGCAAGTTATCTTACGATGGACTCGCTTCCTCGATGGAACATTACGTAAAGAATCTTACGGTCGGCGGCATCCGATTCGGATTAGCCTATCACAGTGACCGAAGCCAAAGGACGATTGCGCTTAGCCATCACTGCAATTGGCTTGCGCCGAACCAATTGCAGTTCCACCAACACACCACATATCCAGTGTAAACCCGAAGGAATAAGACCGGGAGGTGTGCCAGTGGGGCCTTTCTGTCCAGCCGGCCAATGCTGGTTAGCCACTTGATTGGCTAGTAGGGAAAGGAAACTCTTATCTCTCGGAAACTAAACAGAG